>PNEQ01001444.1:0-31774 GCA_003012365.1 Medauroidea extradentata | reverse complement strand
CTTTTGTAAACATCTGTCAAAGTTAAACAAAAAAATAAATCAACAGTTGACTGAGTAAGTGAGTTATTGGTGAAATCACGATGGTTAGTCAACCCTTAAGTTAAATCAAACTGAGCTATCCGCGCAAATTTAACATAACCTCAACACCCAATAACAATAGACCATAGAAAACACAGCAGACGCAAGAGGACGCGTCACACATGGTTGACATCTAAGACTTTTCTTCGACGTATTAGGCACAAACTTCGCTGGCAATGGTAATTCTAGTTGGCACAACATACGTTTTGATAAAGCTGCTTGCCATCTGGGACCTTGTCTTGGCAGCGAGCGACCACACACACACACACACACGTGTACGCAAGAACCTATCTGGAAACTGATTAGTTCAAAAACAATATACAAGACGTGTTTAACCTGTCATTTGTGCCACTTTTGACCAGTACCTAGTCACAGCTCCTGAAGCTCGCTCAGCAGATGGGACGTGATGATAACACTACTCCCTTTGTTTTGCAGATCTTTCACTTCCCTAGCTCGTCAGGTTGTGTGAAAATAATCTGCTTGTATAATGATTATACTCTGTATGAGTTACTTAAATACAGTAGAACCCCAATTTAACGAAATGCCATGGGACCCGAAAATGTTTACTCTAAATCAATGTTTCGTTAAATCCGACTTCACACCCCTCCCCTTTTTTCTGCAAAAATAAAGTTTAATCCTCGGGCATGTTTCGTCGGAATTTAACGTAATTTTAAAAAAGTATATTGGCTCAAAACAATAACAAAACGCATTTATCGCAATAGGTAAGCCACAGCCTTAAAAAAAAAAAATTCTACGAAGAAACTTCCAGTAGAATGCTCGGCGAGCGTGTGCATGGCGAGTAAAGCCTTCCTTGCGCACGCCAGCAACACAAGAGAAGTGATGACTAACATCGCCGAGCCGTCAATATTTCCGTCTTTCTCCGGCCCGCTCCACCAACAAAGTTAAGGAAAATCCCATAAAAAGTAGTAAAAAAAATGTCTTCATGAAAACTGAATTAAAAGTTTGCGAGTCAACGGTAAAGTAATAATTAAATATGCGCGGCGGCTGCTGACATTGTAGCTTGTATGCAGCTGCGTTCGTGAAAGAAACTCGTATTGGTCTGCTCGCTGAAAATGCTTTGCAGTGGAGCGTTTTTTTAGCATCAGAGAAACAAATAATTTTTATGTTTACAGCAATAAATTCGTTGTACAAAGTCTGCATAAATAACATTACATATTTTTTTATATAAACTCGCTTGTTTTATCACGGGACGCTAGTGTAAATAACCACGCTGCACACCACTGCATTCTATTGGTAAGAGAATTAATTTATAGAGCGCGGCACTGCAGCACATTCTAACGGAGAGCGTAGCACTATCAGTGAATTAGTTCTTGTGCTGTCCACTGCCGTGCTGTGGAGACTGGGTACCTAGATGCTCGTTCACTCGCCAGCTGCCAGGATGAGGATCTAGGTGCGCGCTTGTTATGCATCACAGCGTCGCTTGCTCGGCCGCGCATGCGTATCTCTAAATAACTCCTGCGGCCAAAGTTTTCAACGAATTTTAAAGAATTTTTTTTTTCTTGACGGATAGTTTGAGCTTTTCTATGGAGAAATAAGTATATACGGCGGTTAGTGCTATTATTTTTAAATGACTGAACTTACAATTAATATTGGATTTTATCTAAGTCAGTTAATTATTTAATACTTTTTTTTGTTATTTTTTGAAGGTTCCTAAAAATCCTTTCGTTAAATCGCTGTTTTCGTTATGCTCGAGTTCGTTAAATCGGGGCTCTGCTCAACTTCACTATCACCAAATGTGTATGGAGAGGAATTTGATACAGTAGAACCCTGTTATAACATTTCTGGATATAATATTTTCCTGCTTCTTATAACATTAATTTTCTTTAGTCCCACCACTTTTCCATAAGGAATAATGCTTTCATTTCCTGCTTATAACAGCACTGGTATTTTCATTTCCTGCATATAACATCACTTTTTTCTCAAACATGAATCAAAACTCATGTAAAATTTTTCTTTAACTGTATTATTTTTAATAAAATAACTAAGCTGAAGACTAAAAACATCTGTTAAAACCAAATTAATGTCTGGGAAAGTTTCATAAGTGTACATTACAATGAAATTAAAGACTGTGATCCTGAATATGACTATCATGAACCTACAGAAGACAAGTGGGAAAGCCTATATTAGTATACATATAATGAACGTATTTATTATGTTTCTGATAGCACAGTAACTACAGCCTCTTTTAATCTCATTATAGGCTTATTCACTGTACATAAACTATCAAATTTTAAGTTACTTTTGTGTAGTATCCATTTATTGGTGGAAAAATATTGATTCCTGCTTATAACATTTTCCTGCATATAACACTTTTTTTCACAGGTCCCTTGAAAAACGTTATAACAGGGTTCTACTGTATTCAGTTTCAATTTGTTCACCAACAGTAAACAATTACAAACATCAAGATGTTGATAACTGTTGGGTCACGCATTCACAGAACCACTCTTACACAATGCTGTTTCATATTTTCTTTTCACAGACGTATAAAAATGTATCCGCAGCTGTTATTTACGGTTGAGCCGATTCAATTGCGTGTGCAGGCGTGTGTGTGGGTGCAAGCGCACATGTGGGCTAGTGACTCACACTAGACGTGCTGTTGTCAAGTGTCGTACTGACCTATGCCTCGCATATCTGAGAAATGCACCCGACGTTTGGTAGTGTCAATTATGAACTGTCCTGCTTTCACTGTTAAAAGAATAATGATTACATGATAAACTTTACTATGTGTACTGTATACCAGTAGCGGCCGGTGAAGTCAGATAATGAGTGTTCACACATTTTCTCAAAAAATTATTTAGAGAAGAAAATTTTAAATTTAAAACAGTTCCTACACACTGAATTTCATTTTGTTTTACGAAAATTTTCACGATACAAAACGTGGTTTAAAATTTTATTACTAGCATTGAAAGTTGTTTAATCTTCAGGAAAATTTCAGTATTACTCTTTAATAAACGTTAGGTACATATAATTTTCTACCTAGTTTAAATTTAATTGTAAAATTATCGTTTTCGGCAACTAAATACCTAATATTTTCTTTATTCGTAACGTCCGACGTTAAAAATATTACTTACTTGTAAGGCTATTGAGTAGTATTTAATATCTTTGATTCAACATGTAAAAACACTGTTTGAGCGAATATACATCCATTACCTGCGTTCTGTATCATTGACATTTGTTTTATATTCACAACCACAGCATCTTCTCGCTAGTTTGCTCAAGGCTCGTGTCACATTTTTTCTCAGAATGTTCGTTTGGCCTGATAATACATAATGCGTAACTGCTGGCATCTAGCGAGGTGTTTTATAGTTGCAGGGATGTAACACTTGCTGCGCCAGTAGGACTGCCACCACGAGGTGAAAGAAATAACAGTTTCCGCGATCAACAGGCATGAGCACAGTAGACCTGTGCTCTTCTTAAATGTTAATAGTCCCATAAGAGGCGACGTCATTTTGTCGTGCGCATGCGCAGAAAGACAGAGAGAATAGCACAGCTCCATTGTGCATGGTACAGTGTTGCAATATCGCAGCTTCAGAGGATAAAAACTCTGTGCTTTTATGATCATTTCTAACTGTACTGTCGTTACAAAACACACAAGAATGTTTTAAATACTTTACATAAATGCTTCACAGAAAACTGGGTGTGCACGTGCACCTGTGCACTTATATGCCGGCTGCTACTGGTGTATACAATTAAATTACATGATGGTAATTATATTTAATAGCATTTAGTTAACAAAATGGAAAACTTAATAAAGCTTAAATAAACACGACGTATAATTGTAATATCACAGGCACAAAGTCAGACTACTGTATCCAAGGGCATGAAAATTCAGTGACAAGTAAGTTACGGTGCGCACATTATGTAAAGGGGTGAGCGAACGGTTTTATTGGAGCAGGTGGAGGGAAAAAGGCAAGCGGGTCGATGACGGCAGAGGGATGAGAAGGGGCATTCGGGTCGGCTGGCTGGCCATCGCGTCGTGCGGGAGGAAGGGGCAGCAACGTATATTTTTAGAACAAACGCACAGTGTGCGGCAGTACAGTTTTCGAGAAATAACTGCGACCATTTGCGGCCATAATAAATGGAACACCTTTTTCTTTCATTTTCTTTGAATTAAATTTTTTTAAGCAAACTTTTTACAATTTTCCACGGTTCGTAGAAAAAGGGTTGTTACTTCGAGAGGGTTGTTATTCCTGGGGTCGTATAGTCGAGAGTCGACGGTATACTGTCTGGAAAACTACTGTTTTTTGTTTCATCTCATCATTGTGTCGTTTTTTGTTCGTGTATGATATCAATTGTTTTGTTTTGGCTCATCGTTGTGTTGTTTTGTTGTTTTTATGTTTTTGCATTCAGCAAATTTTCTCCAGTCATGGGTTTATGTAGGATGTATGCATTCTGTAATGCAATCAAATTAAGAAGAAATTCAGAAAAAAAAATTATTACAAGCTTGTGTTTCTATATATGGGATTTTGAAACCTAATATTTTGGACATGCATTTTCAACACTGCACAATTGAATTATTTAACTAATTTGAGTGTACAATCGGTGTAAATTTTGTCATTAGTACTCGGTATGATGTAAAAATAAATTTTGTGAAACTTCGCCAGTGAACTTAGGATTTTAATGTAATTTGTAAAACTGTACATAAATATGCATTCTAAAGGAAATAAAGTGAATTGTTTATCTAGCTCTCCGTATTATGTATGAGAAGTTTTGGGGAACCCTAACCTATTCATGCGACTTTATGACCGATAAACAAATGTGTGCAGGAAAGTCAGGAAGAACAAGAAGTAAATGCCAAAAACGGATGAAAAGCTGAAGAGAAGAGAAAGGACATACAGGACGTGTTGAAAATTTGTTAGCACTCAAGTGGTATGATGAGAGAAGTGTTCACGCTGGCATAGTGCCACAATAATGAGTTGTTGGGCAATTCTTAAACGATATACTTATCACCACACAATGTTCTTTATTTTAATACTACATAATATGTAATTCAAAGTTTTTTTTATGAAAGCAAAACTCTATTATCCAAGATGGCGAAAATGTTCTGTGATCTACCAGCTGCAGAATTGACTGCATGTCACAAAGCTCTTTGAATGGCACATAAAAATAAAATTTAGAATTTTCTCTTTCTTTCATCTGTTGGTACACACATCGATCTTCAATAACCAAAAAGTTGGTCTCTTAGTACATTTTGCCCTGAATTTTCCTTTAGACGGTGCACAGGAGGTTTTTTAAGGTATTTTACACAGTTAAATTACTTATGAAAGGGCAATTAACGGAATACCATCTTTGGCAGAATATTCTATTATTATATTGTAAAAAAATGAAAGTCTTATGAATTAATGGTTATAGATAGAGTTTAATTAGAGCAATTCTGGCGCGCTCAAGGAGTGTTTTTGCCAGGGCTAGGTGCGGACTGACCAGAAATGGAGGACGAGTATACCTAGTCTTAATAGTACCCTAATTGTTCGTCATTGTTTACTTTATGGAAGATGACTGTTCTGAAATCGGAAGAAAACGCTACAGTGGGGGGAATAAAACACATTTCAAGACGAACGGCAATAGAGCACACATGCTTATTTCTACATGGCGGAAAAGAAACGAAGGAAAAGCACTGAGTGATGGAAGAATAGACAGTAGGTGTAAGTAAACATTTTTAATACTTTCAAAGTTTGGCCTATAACAAATTAAATGTGAATTTGACTTGCTTTACTAGCGTGGGGAGAAATAAGAGCTAGCCTGTAGGTAGTTTACATTTAAAAAAAAAATGGTAATTGTTTTTAACAAAATTTATTCTAGCAGTACATCCAGTGAAAGACTAGAAAATAACTCAATTCTAAATTAATAATTGTAATTATTTATGTAGAAAGAAAACCGGTAATGGTGGACGACTTCTGTCTTCAATAGGCAAGGTTGTTCTAGAGGTGCCTCCATAGGCCAAACAACCAAGGACTGGAAAAGCAGTGTGCGTGTGTGTGTTTGTGAGATGGAAAATAGCACCGGTTCTATTACCAAATCTGGTATGAAAACTGCCAAGCCAGGTGGATAGAAACCAAGATGTCTGCAGTAACAGCCGGTATAGCACCTGTTATGGCAGATTTTGTACAGGCTAGTACGGAATCTGAGACCGTGTAATATGGCCTTTAGCTTTCAGTCACTCACGCACACATTCACACACACACACACTCCTCTACATCGCAATATTCTCAAGCAGATGAAGGTACACCTGCGTCACTGAGAAATTCCACGAAACCAATGATTTGACCCCAGCGTCGGCGCCTGAAATCCTACAGCCTGGAGGAGATTGCAACACAAGAAGTTACTCACTTTACCAGGAAAATTTAATAAACTACTAAAAACTGCCAAAACTCGAAAAATAAGGTGCAAGACATGTGATTGCTGTTTGTCATTTTCAGTGGTTGGGTGTGGACAGAGGTGGGGATACGAAAAATCCTGTGGTGCACATGGTAATAGAGATTATCATTACGGCGTTAGTATACACGCGTGAAAGTGAGTTGATAAAGGCTAGGGGAAGGGGAGGGCTTTAGACAGTGTCTCAATTAAGAATACTCTGTTGAGAGAGTGCTCTTTTGCATAACACCAAGAGAGAGTTCTTGTTTGCTCTCTGGTGCTCTCGCTCTCTCCAACTGGAATGACGCTCTCTCGTATTTGTGAACAAACAATGCAAAGGTTACAGTTGCGTAAATTTTATTAATACAAGTTATAAACATGTTAAATACATTTGTGGACTATTCAAATAATTTTTAAACTTACGAGCTCTGTATTTCAAGTCGGTTTAGCTGTTTACAAGCGATGCAATTTTTTTTTTATTTTGTGTATTTAAAGGCATATTACGGCCGAAAATAATTAATTATTTATGTATAAATAATGACATATTTGCAATATATGTTGCACGTTTCTTCAATAACCTCAAACCATAGTTGTAATCAAGATGGCTTACGCCAGAGAGCACAAGAGAGCGAGTATACAACTTCGTGCTCTCGCTCTTTCGTATTCTCGGCTGCCAGTTGAGACAGCCAGAGAGTGCTTTCTTTGACGTAGTTGTGACATATTTGCGAGAGCACGAAAGAGCACTCTTTGGGTGAATTGAGACATGGCCTCAGGTTGGATGGTTGCGACATATTTTTCCTCCAAGGGGTTGAGGATATCAATTGGAATTTCCCGGGAAACACGTTGCACGTTATTTCCCACTCTGATGTTTGGGCGGGTATGTGGGAGGGGGGGGTTTATCTGCTGGAAGTGAGGCAAGCATGTAACGCTAGCTGTCATGTCTTGCTATCTATGTAGAGTAGGATTTCGCTTTATTATTAAGAAATGAGGGGTAGACAAACTATGTAACGTACATAATGCTCACTGGCCGAACGTTGCTCTCCGACGTGCGCTGTCACACTTTTTTAATAGCTTTACCTTTTTTATTTTATTTTTGCGATTTTTTTTTTTTTTTTTTTTTTTTTTTTTTTTTTTTTTTTTTTTTTTTTTTTTTTTTTTTTTTTTTTTTTATGGTTCCTGAGAGTGTATTCATAAAATCACTACCTTTGTAAAATCCAGGGTTTGTAAAATCGGGTCTAGAGTATATGGGATAAAACATGATCAGAGCATACATCTGTTTCAGTTGATAGGTATAATGTTTTGCCTCATTATAGTTAGAATTTTTTTTTTTAAAGTAAATTTTGACATTATTTGAGTAAAGACAGATAATGTGTTAGTTGTAGTTTTTTTTAAATTTAGGTGCTGATAAACAAAGATTTATGTTAGAATTATGTTTTCTTACTGACCTTATCTTTGTTTTGTTTCCTGTTTATATTCATTTTTAATTTATACAGAATAGGAAATTTGATGACTAAGAGGGAGAAAATGGTCCAAATGTGATATCATGTTATTCTCAATAATTTTTTAACCCTATAACGTATGATAATTGTTCTCTAATGTAATGTATAGATGTTCGCGTACATAAAAATCTGTAGTATTTCTTCATTTTCAGCCTCTAAGATGGTGAAATACTGGGGGGGAAAAGAAAATAATTAAATGATTGATTACATTTGCTATGTATGCCTCACAGCAGTTGCATTCTCGATCTTTCTTCCCCCTCCCCTCTAGTAAATTCAAACAAGGTTGCTGATACTGCAGTTATACGCTGGACTTGGGAGTGTGGTTCAGTTGCATAAATGTAAGCCAGGCCTTATACATCATAAGATTCTACTGTTACAGTTAGTCGCAGAGAGACAATCCCTGACTCACGCACAAACTTGCCACATGCCTGCAGGAATTCTTATCTGTTTGGGTATCGTCTTTCTCCTATCTTCTCCGCTTACCGAGTTTGCTCCGTGTTACTAGTTCAATGAGCTGCCGCTTATATCACGCTGCGTATGCCAACAGCAGAATGTAGTGCTATCCTGCGAGGAGTATATGAACCACCACAAAATCCAGCGCACAAGAAATTTTTTACTCCTATGTGCTCTTATGACACCCGTAGCAGTGAATGGGAAAGTGGTACAGTTGAATATTTTGATCTTTTAGTGCAGAACACTCATAATGTGCGAATGAATATATACAGCCATAGTAGTGAAGGGGTCATGTTAAATTATTGTACCATTAGCATTGTGAATGTCAGAAGTATTTCATATTATGTATATAGTTTGTTTTAGAAACTCTTCAATGAAAAGATTAGCTGAAATGAATTGGGAATACATAGTATGTGAATGTGGTACATGAGGTTTATTTTCTTAATTTGGTTGCTTATGGTTTTTTTATTTTTAATTTTGTTGCATGTTTTTATTATTATTATTATTTGGGTGCATATGTTCGTTCTTCATTGGTTGCATGTGATTTTTTTACAGTAGTTTGGTTGTCATGTAAGAGGCAGTAGAAATATTTGGCTCATGGTTGTAGGGAACATTGTGTTTGTAACATGGTGCATCTAATACTGTATTTCTTGCTGTCTTAAAAATGGTATAGCACAGGAAATTCTGTTATTTTCGGAAAAGGATAAAATTTTGTACTGAAACTACAGTATTAAAATTGGTAGTGGGTTTTGAATATTTTGTGACTTGTTCCACTATTTGAAATTCATACAGTACTTAAAGGGTGCTTCCAATGAATTTTGTGAGGTATTAAGGCAGTTGCTGCTGTAGTATGTTTGCTCATCTTCGTTGCTGGTATTTGCTCTTCTGATCATTTGTTTTACGTTGAAGGACTTGCTATGTTTATGTATTACCCTTTGCAGGAGTTATGAAGGCACTGCCTAATTCAGTAATTGAACGTAGTACGTCATGTGTATTGAATGGTCTGCGGGGATGTTTCCTGTTGCAGCCATGGAAATGATGGGTATGGGAATGAACATGGGCATGAATCCCATGAACATGGCCATGAATCCTTTCCTGATGGGGCAGAATAGCGCCTTGCTGAGTCACCTGCTGTCGCAGGGAGGCATGAACATGGGTGCTCTAGGTGGACTCAGTCGTATGATGCCCAACTACCAAGGCTGGCCCCAGGGGGCACCACCCCAGTTCTACATGGGACATGACAAGGTACTCATCTTTCGAAAACTGTAGTGAAAAATATCATTCCTTGGCAGGCAAAAGGGCCAGAGTCTCAGTTTTAGTATTAGTTCATAAACCGATTTACTGACCCTTAAGCTAAAGAGAAATCAAAGGAGCACAGTGGCTTCTTGGAATTCTACAGCTACAATTTTAACTATTGGTTTTTGGAATTTTTTTAATTTGAATTTCATTAAATTGATTTTCTTAACAGTTTTTTCTTTCTACTCAAAAGTTTCTAAAATGTGATGTTGGCCGTTTTGCCTGCCAAGGGACGATAATTACCTTTATAGGGATTAATCCACATTTGTGGTGGTGCTCTATTGTAATTTTGGTAGTGCGTAGATATAAAATTAAAGGTAATGTGCTTTCATTTCTGGTATGGGTTTGTATTTTAAATTTATGCTTTCAAAAAAGGTGAACTTGGAAAGATGGTGGAAATTAAATTTTGATGAATTTACCAGTATTTTAATATAGGGCATTTTTTTTTTTTTTTGTTGCTCATGTTAATATGCTATTTTATTTTTTGAATATAGTGTTTGTGGTTCTGCCAACCCATGTTGTTTTCCCACAAGAGAATTAGTATGTTAACCAGAGCTCTCTTGTAAAACCAAGCAAGGTGGCTAAACAGTGACATGTTGGACTCACATTCTAGAGGACAGGAGTTTGATCCCTGGCTCCAGCCATCCACATTTCAATTTTCTGTGGTTTCCTGAAATTACTTCAGACGAATGCTGGGATGTTTTCTTAGCAAAGGCTGTGGCCCATTCCTCTCCCAGCTCCTGTCATTGTCCCAAGTTGTGTTTAACTATCTCTAATGACCTTGCTGTCGATGAGATGTAAAGGCAAACTTACCTTACCTCTCTCGTAAATTGATGGTGGAAGCACATAGGCGTGACAGAAGACTGCACAAACAAAAGATGTCCGCTAATCAGCACCAAGGTTTCTGTGATGCCTGATTGTCAGAAATGGCAAACGTGGTGCAAATTCCTAATGGAAATTTAGTTAGTTTTATTCGAGTCAGAGTTAAATTTTGCACCTAAATGTTGATGACACTGATGAGCTGGTAGTAAATGGTGTGTATTTATAGTAAGAGAGATTTTTGTTTGCTATATGAGCAAACCCAATTATTTTTAGACAAATCTGTAATTGTGCCTCTGCATTGGCTTACAGCAAGCTCTCTCTTCTCTCTGTGTATGCATGTTTTTAGTGGCAGGCATGGGTGAGCTTCGCCTGAGTAGTTAGGAAGTTATACACTTTCAAGTAGGGAGGTTTGTACTTGTTTTCAATAAGTATTGAAATCCATCCAGAATTGGAATTAAAGGTAAGGTATTATTAAGGGTCTTGGGGTACTTGGAGTATGAACTATGTTGTTGTTCATTACGTGAAACAAGCAGCTTTCTTAGACTGCTGTAGCACCGAGAATTAGACCTAAATTTGCAAAGTGCATAACAATGTGCATGCATTGGCCTTTACTTCATACTATCCATAAATACAATTTTAGGGTCACTGTTTAAATTCCTATAGGTAAAGAGTTGTACAGGTTTAGTGGCTGCAAATAGAGGTTGAGCATGATACTTACCTAATACTAGGGATGGACCGATTCGATTACCGATTAACTTTAATCGTACGATTATCAGTTTTCGGTAATTAATCGTTATCTGTGATTATTGTAAACGATTAACCGGTCCAGCATGAAAAAATTTAATAAATTGAGCAATAGCCTACACTTTACGCTAGCGCTAATATTTTGATGTTAGCGTCCAGGAAAAAAAACATAACAATGAATATGGAACGGAAATACCTTTTTAATACGAAAGTAACTCCATGTTCTCATAAAATAATGTTTATGTTTCACACACTTTTCATTTCTTGAAGCAACTTCTCATAGCCACGTGTGTTTGGTAAACGAATTTAAGAGTTTTTTTTTTTTTTTTTTTTTTTTTTGGGAATTATTTTTCACATTCCATCATATTTTAACATTTGCATTTACGAACGTTTGAGAATGGCTTTGTGTAACTTTCCACATAACCGTTCTGTGTTTCGCCATTACCTCACATCAAATATGGCAGACAAACAAGCTACAAGCACTTGTTTGTTTAGTGCCATGACGTCACACGCACACATTCAAAGTGTTTGGTAAACACTTGTGGTGAAATGAGCCAAAATATAAACTATGCATGTTGGCGACCATGATTGAAGTTGTATTTGTTTACTAATACGAATGTTGGCGACCGTGATTGTAGTTGTATTTATTTATTAATAGCGGCGGGAGTGTTTTTGCGTATATATGATGTTTTTTTATTATTTTTGTGTAGGCCTAAAATAGGTAATTGGTAATATACATCAATATTATTAATCGGTTAAGAACATAATTTGTTGCATTTGATTTTTTTATGCAATCGGTAATAGTAATCGGTAATCGGTTTTTCCATATCGGCTCATCCCTGCTTAATACCCAACTTTCATAAATTCTTTTCACTAGTGGACTTGATATTACATTGCAGTACAAATGAACGGATGTTACAGATTAACATTAAACTTAATGTGTTACTCTAGAGAGCTAGAAAACCACTTGGTAATAAACAAATTCTTATCAAAAACTTGTTACTGTACTTGTCTTACAGTATTTGATTATGTAGTTGATCAGTTCCATGTTGGAAGGATGCATGTTAGACACTCGAGCATGTCAGTGTACGAGTGATGCTGATTGATAGCTTGTTGGTTGAGGGTGGTTGTTTGGGCTTCATTTATAGAAGTTTGTAGCTGTAATGTGCACGCTCACCTGTCCACAGTTGTTGGCCAATAATCAGTAAAATAATTGTACATGTTACCCTGGTCTTGTTTTAGGTTGGGGTGGTGTGGTAAAGGAACCCGAACATGAAGTACTTTTTTGTTCGAGCTGTCAGGACATTCATTGTGTGTAGTTGTAATGTAGTCCAGAATGTAGCAAGTAGCCAAAGGAAAGGTGTTTTTGCCAGAAACTGTACAATATTACTGTTACAAGGCATTACGACACTGGTCTGGTGTGAAATGCTGGACGTTTTTTGCAGTACTGTACTGGACTTTAGATTTATATTATTCTGTACTAAGTATTGTTTGAGGAAATTATTGGTGCAAAGACTGTGTTTCCACATTATTTATTTTGGCTCGTGTGACTAAATATTACCAAGTGAGGTGGCACAGCAGTATAATGTTGGACTCACAATTGTGGCTCTATCCATCGTGAACTCGGTTTCAGTAGTTTTGACTAGTCCTTCTACATGTGAATGCTGGGAAGATTTCTTAAGTGTGATGGCAGATACTTCTCGCAGTTGCTGTCCTTGTGTAAATGCCTGTTACCTAGATGTCTATGATACGTTCACTAAAGAAATGTTAGAACTACGTAACAATTTTCTTTAATTCGTGTGAAATAATTTAGGAAATGATGCAGTCTGGCAATATTTACTGAAAAATATTAATGGAACTTTTTTCGCTGGCTGCTTCCATTCTGAGACATAAATTACTGTGTGTGTATGTGTGTGTTAATAATGCCTACTTGTTCATTGTCTTAGAGCTCTTGATAAACAGTTTGTTCATCCAGTTTTGCTCCTTCATATTTTAATTTTTTTCATATCTGTTGAATTCAGTGATGCTACAATGGTATATTAAAGATTTGTCTTTTGCACAGCAGATGGCAGGTGTGCATGAGGAGGAGGAAAATGATGATGAAGATATGGGAGTTGCAGAGACATATGCAGATTACATGCCCTCTAAGTGTGAGTCATTATTTATGATCTGCTGATACAATTTTATCTTTTGTTCGCAATTACTGTAACTGAGTGCAGTTACGGAGTGTGGATAGTTACCGTATTTGCCCATGTACTCCTCGCACCCATGTAAGCTGCGCACTCGTTTTTTCAATGACTAGTATTTTTTTGAAAAATTAAAACTTAACTTATTATTGAAGGCTTCAGGTAGTCGTTGGCAAACAGTGGTTTTACGCCTCAAAGATATGCTGATAAACCCATATCATGCTTGCTTTGAACTTGATGTACACCTAATTCACTGGCAATCTTCAAGGTTTACATTTTGCACATGTCTGTTAAAACGGCATAACTGAACTGCCTTAGCTTGGTTACATATTTAGCGAAGCATTTTACAAATTGTGGGAATTTGGCGTTCTTCCCTCAAAAAGTCCTTCTGTTAATTTTGCTATCTTGTAACTTGTTTTTTTAGTTTGAACCAATAAAACATGACTCTTGAGATACGTATTGTACTTAAGACCTGCTGTGCAATTACCTGTTTCTTTGGCTTGCTTATTTACAGCTTCTCACCCACCATCAACAATTGCAATTGTTTTGACATTTTGATTCCTCAAAGAACTACCAAAACGAAAACACTTATCTGCTATGTGCCAAGAACAATGTCACCTACACGTGTGACTATGTAGTTATCGATTGTGCCTGACTAACTGTACATCAGCATTCCTCTGCCTGCTTTTTTGAGTGTGTGCGTGCCTAGCTACCTACGCTGTTAAGTCTGCAGGCATGCCAGCTACTTACCTATGTTGCACGCTGTCTTCAAATATATATTGTCCATGTAAGCTGTGCTCTCCCATTTTTGTGGTCCAAATTTTGGGGGAAAAGTGCGTTGGGTGCAATGGCGAATACGGTACCTACCCGTGAGTACTTGTGCCCGTTTCTATCTAATATTAAGTTGTTATTTATTGGGTACCTCACTATCCTGCTGAATAGTAAGAGTACTGATTTTTCAAAATGTCATGGTTCCTGAGAATAACTTAGTAAAATTGATGTGTTGGTGACATTGAATACCATGGAAAATCAAGACATATTGAATTACTGTAGTACTCATAAAGGAATTAATTGTTATTTACGTACTAGTGTTTCTGTTACATAAAATTTTTTTGTGTGTAATTTTTTGCCTAGGTTTTTTTTGATGAAATTTTTTTTTTTTTATTCAGTTCTTCATGGTTCCCAATTTATGCGCAAACCAAAGCCCGCGCCACAGAACTACCACAGTAAAGGTCGTTCGGAATTATGTGAGCACTAAAGATTTAACCTTTGAAAAAAAATCACCAGCAGTTACTGTACATAATTCAACATCAAAAATGGTTACCTTACAACTTGTATGGTTGGCAGCGATTTGCTGAATGTAGTTCTGTGTATTTTCCTATTTAAATACAACAATACAGAAAGAAACCAACTGAAATAGACATATTTGTATTTTGTATCATTAATAAACTTTTTTTTTATAAAATTATATAGGTTCCTACTGACTGCGTAATTTATCATTCACGCGCAGGTATTAAGTGACGTGTCCAGAGAGGTTAGACATTTCCTGGCGTTAGCCGTTACACGCGGAGAGATACGAATTGGCAGAAAATAGAAATTTAGCAGGGCTTTCGTGAGTACTCTCTTTATTCCGAACAACCTGTATCACTCATTTGCTCTCACCAAATTTTTTTGTCAGCAATATATTTTACTGGCCAACTACCACTTAATATTCTTACTTTCTATTTCGAAACTGTTGATCTTCACGAAGTCACATCTTTTACCCCAAGCCAATTCCATCCTAAATGCAACAATCAAAGAATCAGCAGTAGTTCAGCAGAAGAAATTTACCAAACTGAATAGTCTTTGAAATGAGGCATTGAAAATTGATCCACTTCCTACAAACCAAACCAAACCAGCAACACCCCGGCCTCTAACCAGCCAGAAACCATATTCAGCTTCAGTTTTTATCCTACTCACACCTGCACATTACACTCAGATACTGCCTGCCCCATGGCCCTGGAAAGGTGAATCAAATTAGTTGGATACACAGTCCAAGTTAAAGATACTCAACCTGTCTAACCATAACCTCTCTTCCTCCGAATGCAACAATCTTGAGAAAGGCCTGTCATTTTCTCCAGCCAATAAATAAATTTATTATTTCGTAGCAGTTAAAGATGTCCTGAACTTTGAGCCGACTCCACTAGAGACTACTCCCAGAGGCTGAAGGCCTTATAATTAACCAGCTCCAATTAAACAAGGAGCAAGAAAAAACCACTTCAACTAACCAATGCTTGTAGCTATTTAGTGACCAGGATTGTTGACACATCATTCGTGAGCAATGAAAAACACAATATAGTTTAAATCTCGTGTATTAACAACCTCGAGAAACAATTCACATATATATGCGAGTTCACATACGTATCTGCTACATGCCAATACGTTACACAGACACTGATGAAAGCACAATTTGATTTACAATGCGTAAACAATCTCTCAATTACCTATGTGCTTTATGCACAAGTGCACACTTTCCACTCTAACAATCTTCCCCATTTGACTCGCGGGTTGCTGTAATTAACCATTCACTCATTTCACTGATGCTCACAATATTTTCTCCCAAGCGTGCGGCAATAATTTCGCAAAGTTAAACATTCAAGTCAAGTGATTGCCCTGTTGTATCCTGTGTGCGATGTGGTGCCAACTGCGTGTTATCCACACACCACAGAACCTTCACTAAGGACATTAAACTCCCAACAGCCGATGCACCCCAGTTACCCTAACTCGGGGTAGGCGACGAGGGAAGAAGTCTCCAAAGGGATATGACCACTCACCAAATTCCTCGACGAACCTTATGGTACTAAGGACCTTCACCACTCACTGAGCGGAGAAGACAACCTTATGTCCTCCTTCCAACGATGGCGCGAGCTACGCTCACGTACTTCTCGCTACCGGCACATCCATTCTTCCCTGAGTGATAAACAGCCTAGGGAAGCACACACCCAATCCCCAGAGCTCACGATGTTGATTGCTCGGCTTCCAACCTGAGAGTGACTCCTCTCTCCACGCGCCGTGACACCGCGGCTAGCTCGCCTCACTAGCGCCCCTGCCGCCGGCCGGCGGAACTCGACCCCCCCCCCCTCCGCCCAAGTCCCCCCCTCCATGGCCAGTGGAGCGGGAGGTCCGGTGGGGAAGGGGAGGCCAAGGCACTGTCAACCGGGGCGACACCTCTCACACTAAGAGGCGGCCGAAGCCAGCCTCGGGGTCCCAATAGAAAAGGGGCAAACAAACACACTGCACTAGGCCCAGCAACTCAAAATCCAGAAAAACCCAACAACAGAAACTAAAAGAAACACAAGCCCCAAAATGTACCCAAACTAAAGCAAACCCAAGATAATCCGACCTAAGAAACAGCAGCATCCGTTCAAGTTTACACGTTATCTCTGCCTCAAGCATTTCTTTGACAACCTGTCAATCATCAAGGAAGTTGACAGTTATATGAACCTAGCCTGAGTTTTCACCACCATCCATGTGTGGACTCTTCTTCACTACCACCTTCCCATCCCCTGGAACCGTTAATATCTCCCCAATATACAAAGATCTAGACCTAGAACACTAGACAAACCTAACCCATTTTTTTTTTACTTGCATCCCAAGATCCACAAATGACGAACACATCATCCAGGATGGCCTATCATACCTTATGGCAGCCTGACAGATTGGATGTTGGCGTTAAAGACACAGGCCACTTCCTAGAATGTTTGAAATCCTTACACCTTACATCATGATGCCTACCTGGTGACAGTAAATGTAACCTCTTTGTACTTATCCCCCACGCTTCAAGACTCTTCTGTTACAAAACACTACTATAATCAGATATTCCATGGCCACAAACCTTCCACAGCTTTCCTTGTTGAAATGGTAAGATTTACTCTAAGTTACACAATAGCTTTAGATTCCGAGATAAACATTACCTCTAAATAAAGGGCACTGTTATTGGCACCCGTATGACCCCCTCCTATACAAATATGTTCATGGGCAAACTCGAACAAAATTTTTTGAACTATCAGCCTGTTTGCTCACACTGCTTGATGTGATTCATCGATGATATTTTAATGATCTTGAATCCTTATCTTTCTCAATAACCTCAACTTTCACAGTGCACCGAAATTCACCTGAAAATATTTCAAGTCACATGAAATGTTTCTAAATGTAGAACTTACCCTCCGTAATGGCAAAATCAAAACAACTGTTTACTTCAAACCAACCAATAACCTTAGGTACCTTCACTTCATCAGCTACCATCCATTTCAGGACTAGAAATCTCTGCCTTACAGTCTTGCCAACAGAGCCAAATGCATCTGTTCCACCCAGACCAAACTAAACGAGCAATGTGAACAAATAGCAAAATCTGACAGAGGTTACCCCATATCACTTCTATGGGATTAAATATTGTGTGCAACTTCAACCAACAAACCGAGTGAGATGGCTTAATTGTAACATGTTCGACTCTCATTCTGGAGGACCCGGGTTCGATCCCTGGCTCTGGCCATCCTAATTTCGGTTTTTCATGGTGTTTCCCCCAAAATCGCTCCAGGCAAATTATAGGATAGTTTCATTACAAAGACCATATCCGACTACTCTTCCAGCTTTGGCCATTGTACCAAGTTGTGAGGGTCTGGACCAACTCTGGGCCATGTTCAACTGTGGACACAAAATTCTGGCTTCTTCACCATTCACCCAAAACCTGCTCAGCAAAGTATTCAGACTGGTCTTCAAATGACCCCCTTCCCCAACCTCTATAACAAACTGGTTCATCCCAAACTGCCAGCTAATACCACATCCACTGATGTGACCACTCCCAGGGGTTCTCATCTTTGTAATAGACCATGCCGTGGCTCTTGTGCTAATGTACAAACCATCCACATCCTTCAGCAGCAGACTTGCAAACCATTCCTACCCAATACAAGGAAGGTACAACTGTGCTATGGAAAACTTCATCTACCAGCTACAGAGCACTCACTGGAGTGCAGAGTATACAGGTATATCCACCAATGCTCTCAGACAAGAAGATGAATGGCCATACAGCCAACATCAAGCTGGAGTGAGTGTTGACACACATGAGAAGCCAGTTGCAATACATACAGCATCACAGAACTCATATTTTGACTCTTATTAGACAATCAGAGTGGTGAGGGCTCTACCACATTCCAGTGCTGGGAACTGGCATACTACAGTAATACTAATACATTACGAAATAGACAATCACCTGGCTTTGATATCAGATTACCTCTTCTTTCAATTTTTCTACAGCACCTTAGTTTGTGCTTGTCTTTAGTCCAATTGCACTGATTACCAACCACTGCAGGACAATAGATTTCAGTATACTTCCACTCGCTCCTGATGAAACTGGGTTCATAGTTAATGTTGTCATGGTAACCACGGACTTTTGATTGGATTTGATTACAAGTAATATATTTGGAACATAGCTTTCTTCACATACCACATATACAGCAATTAATAGCAGACCTCTCCCTATCAATTCAGTGACGTTAATTTCCGTCTCTGATTACTAGCAATAAATTGTACTGTATGAATCGCTGACGTAAGATTCATCGACATACACCATTACCCTAAGATTCTTCGTATGCTCGTGTATCTACTTCAGATATCGGCCCCTCCGAACTTGTAAGGGTCCTCCTTACTTGCACTTTACCTAAATGTGTTACAGTGAGTTATGACGATTCGTTTTTTGACTAAACTACAGTATTTAATGTGTTTTATATTTGTACATCTACAAAAAGAACACACACTTCAACCTATATTGATATAGTTTTGAAAATTCAGCTAGTTTATTTGAAACATAATTTTCGGGCCCCTCAAAATGCCCAAGAATGACTTTCCAGACTGCCGTATGTGGAAAAAATAACAATCAGTTCCGAAAAACACAAAAAAATCAATGAGCGTTAGACTTTGAACGATGCTGCATAACAAATACAGTAAAATAACTTGGTCATCGTTTAAAATCCCATCTGAAAAAGTATAATAGTAAAACACTGCACGCTAGCTGAGTGGCTTGTGTGGAGAGGCAATAATGCGTTATATATGCTGGTCAACAGCAACCTTACACTCCATCAATTTTCTGCCTCTCACATAAAAGCAGCCTATCTAGGTAGAGCCTTTAAATCAGGTGTTTCGTTCAAGATCTTCCTTTTGATTGGCACTTTTTCTAGCGAAACCTGAGGTTTATAAACATTTTCCGTAAATAATACCTGCTGCAGTTCAAAACACGTACGTACCGGCATCTTGCAAAGTCTTGTTTAACTTCTTCGAAAGTCGGGACAGATTTATGCTCGTATAAAATCTTTGTATTTTTCTACACACAGCACTGCACGTAAATTTGTCTATTTCATTTACCTTACTATGTTTCGTTTTCGTCACTGCAGGTTTGATTGTTGCTTCATAAATCCCTGTTTAAATTTTCGTCGCTTCAACAACGTTATTGGCCTACATCAGTTTGTGTTAACATTTTTTGTTCCCAGAGATTGCGTTGCTAAATTATGCACAATCACGTGCTTGTCCCCTTAATGGAACACCAGATTGATAAGCGATCTAATTCCTAAAGTAGAAGCTGTTAGAAGTGATCTACTTATCAAAGAAGCCTACTTATCGTATAACATGGACTCGTAAGCACCTGTGTGGAGCGATGCTCACAGCCAGTAAGCGGACGTGAAACTAATCCGTCCCTTTCCTTGTGACATTTTAATGTGACTGACAGCTGAAACTAAGGGTCTGCGCAGGATCTTTTGTCCGTTGCCCCATTATATCAGATGCAATATAGGGAAGTTTTTTAATTGTTATCGTACCAGTGAGTTTATTCTAAACAGAATTTTGTCTGTAACTTGCAATGGTGGGTGTGCGGTGAACATTGGAGTTAAATCTACTATACATCTTAAATGGGAATTAAATGTTTCATTTTCAGGGCACAACTTATTGTATCTACAAAAATATAATCATATACTGATATCTTTATTATTACTTAGGACTTGCCATTTCTTCGAGATATCTATCAACATTCATTAAAATGGTGAAACAAAATGAACCTTAATAGCGAATAGTTGTAATATAAAACACTTTAAAGTTATCTGCAATTTGATGCATCACAGCCGCGTCAGTAATATATTTGTAAGCTCGCTTCCAAGTTGAGAAGGGTAGGCTTAACCCCTTCAGGGCCAGTATGTTGCTGCAGGGACCCGTGTTGCCGATAAGGGAGTTATCTGTGAATTTTTTATGTGTGTGTGTTACGTCTTCGCTGACGTGATAAATAAATGCGTGGGCAGCAAATATGAACAGCTGCACGTACTCTGGACTCCTATTGATAATCATGGTGTAGGACTTGTAGACAAGATTAGGTGCCACTATTTTTTCCCATGTGAATAATGTAAAATTGTGTGTGTCAATTTCCAGTGTATGTTATTGTATTTTGTATATTTCGTTTCTTTAATTTTAACTGCAACACAGCATTAAATACGTAGGCGGAAATTTGTTATTTGTTGCATAGAAGTTGCGAATGTCGGGGTGGGCAACCTATTATCAGCAGATAGCCTCTATCTCCCCCTCCTCTCTGGCCATCACAGAGCTCGGTAACGGTACTTTTCGCCCCCTGGGCAGGTATAGAAGGGCAAGCTCTCTGCAGTCTCATCACCAGTCTAGGACTCGGTCTTCTGAGCAAGCCTAGGCTCCCCCGCCCCCTCCTTTATTTTAGGGTTGTGGTCTGTTACTAGCTACCGAAGCCCGCCTTCCTTTCCAGGGTTGTGGTCTGTTACTAGCTACCGATGCCTGCCTTCCTCTCCAGGGTTGTTGTCTGTTACTAGCCACCGAAGCCCACCTGCCTTTCCTATATCCAGTGTTGCAGTTTGTTACTAGCCACTGATGGCTGACCCTCCTACGTACACATTTACGTATCTCCTAGACCAAGGGAGACTGAGGTACCCCTTAGGAACCGTGTGAATAGTTTCTGAACACATCTGATAGTAGTAAATCAGCTGTCGCGAGCCACGTTTTTCCAGAAGTAGAAAGCGGGAAATGTGCAGCTCCCTGTGTAAACTTTTTGACCACGTGTGTATAGTTCATTGTTGTTGTAAACCAGTACTGTAAAATTGTCAACCAGTGTATAAATTTGGAATCAGTGACTTGTGTATTTGGATCTGTGTAAATCAGTGACAAGTGAACTGTAACTGTCGTGAAGTAATATACCCAGTGAGATCTTGGAGTGCGTTATTAATCATGTGCGACGAATCCCTCCTGGAACTGCACATGCCCCCAGAGAAGGAGTTGGCTCTCGAGGAGCATAAGTACAAGGCTACTCAGGACCGCAGCCGACCTGATAAAGCTATCTCAGAGCAAGTAATTATCCCTACACCAATAAGAGGGGCAGGAACGGAACCGACATTAGCTGCATTGTGTCAATTGTACGGCGTGTGTCAGCACACCAGGGCAGTTAAGCACCCCTGTGTTCATTATCTACTAAGTCAGGTTCAAATGGCCATCCAGAAACCAGTACCAGCTCTCATTAGCCCAATCAAATCCCCAAACAAAATTTCTGAATATCCAATGAAATGTATTATTTTTGTGTGAGTTGTTTCATACCAGTAAGTTAATGGATTTTCATTATTTATACATCCATGCAGCATAAAAATGTCACTTTGACATATACTGCTATGAGAAAATTAATGGAGTGGTATGTAAAAAATTTTTCAAGCCACATAATTGTTGACGCAACAAATGTATTCTAAATTGCCCTAAATAATCACTGGCTTGCATAAATAAAACCTCCAGATAATTACGATTTTAGAGACTTGCACTTTTAAGCATGAATGGTAGATAAAAATTTACTAGAAAAAGTGCATTTGTGTATTTAGAAAATACAATTGAGGCCTGTTTGTGTGCAGTGAAACTGGGCAAGAAGCATCCGGATCCTGTGGTGGAGACGGCATCCTTGTCAAGTGTGGAACCCCCAGAGGTGTGGTACACCCTTACCCTTCCAGAGGAGACCATTAAAAGTGGATCACTCTCAGCCTTGCAGCTTGAGGCCATCACGTACGCCTCGCAGCAGCACGACCACTTCCTACCTGATGGCAGCCGTGCTGGCTTTCTCATTGGTAACTTCCTTCTTTTTCTGAAATACCCGCCCAATTGGGAAATTAAGTGTGGGTTAGAAAGGGTTGGTTGGGTTACACTACAGTAATAAGTGAAAGGGACTATACAAGTGTGGGATGAGAGACAGTACATGACAAGCTCGAAGTCCTCTCCCATGCAGAACTTTTTCTGTCAACCGCAGAAATCTTTATCTGCTGAAGCGTTGTGCTGTGCTGTTGCTATGTTCACCGGCCACCGTTGACATGTTTCGGTTGTTGAAACATGTCAATGGTGCAAGTGATACACTCGCTGATTGAAAATTTACACATTTGTTGCATAATTTCGTAGTTTCTGTAATATAATTTTCTATTTTTTGATGAAGACTATTGTGTTCTTTTGCTTAGCGACTGATAAAAGTTTTAATTGTTTAGGCCTACACAACACACAAATACTTAAGAATGGAATAGGGGATGCACGTTTTATATAACAACATTAATCACCAGAAAGTTTTGTATAATTTTTTGCTCCAGTGGTAACATTATATTTTATGAACAATATAAAAATACATATTATACACTCAATTAGGTTGAATTGATCCTTTAATGTTTTCCATTATACCCAACAATTTAAAACTGTGAGATAAATTTATTTACTTCATGTTGTATGATATAGTGTTGGTATTTAAATTTGAATGTACTAGAGCACACAATAAAATTTGAATGACTTGAATATATACCTATAATGTGTTTATTTTTTGTCTCTATATTTCTGTTTAAATGTAACAATTTTACTGTCATTGTTTTCACTGTGTTTTGCTGCTAATTAAAATTCATGCTGGATTAAGTCATTTGCTCTTTGCATTTTAAATGACAAGTGAAATAAATTTGTGTTTGTTATTTCCAGGTACATCAATTCTGGAAAATTATTTGGCATAACATCACTACAAATTAAAAATTTTTTTGTTTTTAATTCATTTTGTGGTATTAAGACATATCACAAAATTTTACAAAGAAAATGAAACAGGTAGCACATTTTACCAGGATAAATAAATGTGTTGCAACATTGAACCTAAACAAACACCATATTTTTCATGTCTGCAGACGTGTCAACAATTACGAATTTATCATAATACAGTATTTACTCGAATCTAAGACGCCATCGATTCTAAGACTTTTGGGAAAAAATTTGGGAAAAAAGGTTTTTACTGATTATAAGACGCACCGTGCTTTTCAGAAATTTGTTATGCAAAACAGCTAACATGCAACAATAAAATCTGTTTAATGAAATATTAACCTATATGAAACAAATATTTAATTACAAATTTAGAAAAGGGAAACTTTAAGTGCATAATCACTAGTTTTCTGCATCCATTATAAATTTAGGCTTAGGCCTACCAGTAAAAACATTTCACAACAATTGCCTTAAATTGAAATTGGAAAATTATTTACACATCACAGTCACTGTACTGTTTTCAATAACAGGCATTAACAAATAACTATCATAACAGAAAAATGTAGAAAAGAATGTGTTCACTTATTATGGTATTAACAGTCATCATCTGTAGCACTGTCTGTAGTGGATTCATTGTTGGAATCATCAAGCTCAAAGTCGTCACCTTCACTGTCACTATCTTGCCACAACTCGTCGTCCTCGGTTCCATCCATATTGTTTGAAATACAGCATTTTTTAAATGCCTTTGCTGTAAAATCTTCAGGGATCCTATTTCAGGCATTCAAAACCCATTGCGTAACAACAGACAAAGGCACCCTCTTTATCCTGCCAGCTGGTGTAAGTTGCCGATCTTCACGAGAGAACCACTGGTTGTATTGCTCACGCACACTGTCTTTAAAAGGCTTGTTGATGCAAACGTCTAGTGACTGCAGTTGTGAAGTCATGCTACCAAGTATGACAACTTGATCACATTTATTGCGTTTCAGTTTCTGTGTGACGTCTTCAGTTAGATGCCCTCAAAATGCATCTAGCACCAACATTGATTGTAAATTCAATGCATTTCCAGGTTTCCTGAGCCATACTTTGTCACACCAGTCAAGCATGAGCGTATTAGTCATCCACCCTTTCTCTTGGACTCTAACTAAAATGCCTCGTTGGAAAACTTCAGTTTTTGGTAGTGTTTTTCTTTTAAAAATAATGTAAGGTGGTTATTTTTTCCATCTGCTGTACAGCACAACATCACCGTAGCTCTCTGTTTTTCACCTCCAGTGGAAATTACTCTAACTTGTTTTTCACCCTTCTCATTGATTGTGGTATTTGAGGGCATGTAAAAAAAACTGGGGTCTGGTCACAGTTCCCAATTTGCCCTAACAAATAACTGTTTGTCTTTCTCAACCTAATGACATTCCTCTAGAACTGTAGCAGTTTCTCATGTAGTCGGCTGGCAGTTTCTGAGAAATCGATGTGCGTCTGCGAATTGAAAAAACCTTGACTTTTCATGTATCGAACAATCCATCCACGACTTGCCTTGAACTGGTGCCGTGCGATGCCAATTCGCATGGCAATCTCCATTGCCTTCAATTTTATTATTTTGCAAGATACCGCGAATCCACCATTCTGTTGCCCATCAAAGAAATTCTTCACCTCCTCTTCAATTTGTGGGAAACGGCCACGTTTCCGCCCTTGGAAACCCTTCCTTGTACTTCTTGATGCAAATATTGCGTGACGATCTTTCCTCCAACGACGAACATTACACTCGCTGATTCCAAAATATGAGCCTCCTGCTCTATTACCATTATTTTCTGCGAAAATAATTCCTTTTTGTTTAAATGAAGCTGTGTAATGTTCACGTTTACCTGTCATTGTAAACAAAGTACGTAAGCCAAAACAAATACAGTAAAACCTCTTTATAACAACCCCTCACGGTTCCCGAGATTAGGGTCGTTTTAGAGAGGTGGTCGTTATAAGATTTCGGACCCATTTGGAACCTCTATATGTCAAAATAGGCCGTTTTCGCATTAAGTCCATGTTTGGTCATCTTAAGCAATAATAAGTCATACATTTAAACTTAGCTATGACCAGGCGTCTTATAGAGAAAAGGCGATAGTGTATTCTAGTCTCGGGGCTTTTCTTTTATGCCGTGAACACTTCGGTTATCGGCCGGCCGGGTGGATAGACTACGATGAGGGGGGGGGAGGTAAGTGCCGGAGATGGCTGCGCGCGCATGCGCCGATCAATGCCACAGCAGCTGTCCTTGTCTGCGCGTCAGCCTGCTCTACTTCGAGACCGACTGAAAGGTAATTGCGGGCGTACACTGTGACGTTACGTTATCGGCATCGCTCAGTTAAAATATTAAAAGCTACATGTCATTGTGTAAAATATTTTCTTCAGGACAAAGAAAATGTAACAACATGGCCCCCACTTAAAAGTGTAGTGTTAGTTAACAGCATAGTCGTTGCGGTTGTACAAGCAAACATTTAAATTTATTATAGAGTATGCAAGGAAAAACAAATCACGAAAAAACTACAAGTAAACTAGTAAAAAACTTACCAGATATAATATCCAACAAACGTGATAAATTAGGCAGATCATTTGTTTACTATTATCACTGCGTTGACGGGACACTAAACAAACACACAATAAAATAAAAGTCTTGACACATTAAAGGGCCAAACAACAGTTTCCTATTTTTTTTAAATTCCACATCGCACATCTTAGTTTTTTTACATTTGCATTGTGCCCTTCCTTCTGCATTGCATTAACAAACTCGTCCCTCATTTTTAAGATCGTAAACAATGTTGATTTCGGGATGCCGAACTCCTGCGCAATCTCTGACTTCGGCTTCTGTGTCGATTCCACTTCCTTGATTATTTCGTACTTCTTCAGAAGCGACAAGCCGACTCGCTTTCCACTCATTATGGAAATATCGAAAGCCCGTATGAAGTTTTAAAAAATGTACGGGTCGTCAAAAATTGTTTACAGATTCAAGCCTAATAATAGTAACCAAATCGAAAGCCAAAAAAACTGCGTTGGTCGTCAATAATCGTAACCAAATCGAAAGCCAAAATAACTGCGTGGGTCGTCAATAACAGTTTACAAATTCAAACCAAATAAATTACCAAATTGAAATCGTGAAAATTAAAGAGTAATAAGTCGTCATATATCGTAAAACACCAAGAGATATCCAAAAGTCATGCAATAAAGTCGTTATAATAGAGCAAACAGAGAGTGTGCAGCGTATGTAACAGCGACTGAGAGAACACTGGCACGTGAACTAAGGTGGAGAATGCAGAGCGCGCTGGGTATTCATGTGAGGGGAAAGGAAAATAAAAGTACCGTTACGGCTGGAGAGAGGAAGGATGAGTCACCGCTTGCCGCGTGAAGTGGAGTACAGTTCTCACCTCTAGAAATGCAACACGGCGCACAAAAACCTATTTTTTGCCAATTTCCTTAAATTTTGAATTAAAAAAAAAATTAAAAAATCACGGTTTCCCAAAAACGGGTCGTTATAGACAGGTGGTTGTTATAAAATGGGTCGTTATAAAGAGGTTTTACTGTATCGATATCGATACAGCCTGCAGTTGCTGCTTTACGCACTAGATAACAGTGCTGTTCCATAAGCATCATACATAGTTGTTGCTTTACTCGATAGATGGCTCTGACTCAGTCGAAGCGAAGCTAGTGCTGGAAGTCACGGCGGATGATGTTTACGTGTACACGCGCACATATTTACAGAATTAGCTTGACATTTACCGTAAGGCATAAATATAATCTTATGAAACATTTTTCTGTGTGAAACTACGGCAAAAGTTACTACGTACATTATTATACCTTCTTTAATAAATAATACGTATAAGTTACAAAATTCGTATGAGCCTAATTGCTTGTTTTCTATGTATTATGTTCACCTAGACGTGTTATTTACTTAACTTTCATTTTTATTAGTTTTATTATTTAAAAAAACTGTAGCAAAAAGTATGCACAGTGCAACGAAAAATGTATAAGTATATCGCGTAAAAAAATTTTTTTTGCAATAAAAATCAATGGTAGTTGAGTGTAATACGCACCCATGTTTAAAAAAAAAATTCGAAAATATATGCGTCTTAGAATTGAGTAAATACGGTACTTACGAATTTTCGCATGCAATTACGCTTTTACGAATAATACGTCATAAATTATGATTTTAAAAAGTTAGGTGTTTTTACGTTTGCCAAACATAAGAACTGAGTGAGTGTTGTTATAGCAGGTTCGTGTTCCGCGTTGCTAACAAGATAGCATATTGTAAATATATATGTGTATAATTGCATATTATAAAACATAGATGTAGATATGTACCGTTGGTTGATTGCTTTTATTTGCGTTTTAGCGTGTGTTTTTTCTACTTCTTTCAACAGATATGTTGTGAATATGTTCTACGTGCATTGGTAATCATGTTGGATCATAAACTGTTTAGTGAGTGTTGAGAAATTATCAGCAATTTTTAGTATTGAAACTGTTTCTAGTGCAGTGTAGTAGTGGTGAAGATATTAGCGGCAAGGACACAATTATCAAGAAACGAAAGATTGTGCAGAAATTCCGAGAAGACTATACAAGGTGGTGATGTTGGCTGTGTTCTTCCAAATCTTTGTCCCGTGTGTTTTGCTCTGTATGTGTTTTGCTCTGTATGTGGTTGTTATTCTTTGATTGCTAATGGAGGGAAGGACGATTGCCGAAAATATATAAATAGTACAATTCATAAAGACTTTGTAAAGTCTAGAGTTCGAACAAGAATGTGACAGTGTTTTTCACCATTTCCGACGAGGGATGTGCTGTAATAAATGCAGAGTTACTATTTACGTTTCTTGTCGAGTGTTTCAAAGGTAAATATTAAGGCTCACTACTCATTGTTGTGTACCAGCCAAACTCTTAATTTAGAGGTACTATAGTTTATTAATGAGATATATTTCTAGAGACGTCAGAAGTAGTCTTACATGAACAAAATTGTAGTTTCCTAATTTCAAAATTTTCAATTTTTATTAGGTTGAGTTAGGTTGGTTTAAGTTAGTTTAGGTTAGGTTAAGTTATTTTACTTCGAGTCTAGTTTTCCATTTTTAATTGGGTTAGGTAATATTAGATTAGGTTACAGAAGTAAGGTTATTTAACCTAACCTAACTTTACCTAACCTAATGATAAATGGAAAAATTATGGTAAAATAAATTATCCTAACCAATGTAACCTAACAACCTATGAAAAAACCGAAAATTTCGAATTTAGTAAACTACAATTTTCTTTACGTGCTACATCTAACGTCTATAGAAACATGTTGCATTAATAAACTGTGCCTTTAAAATCAATAGTCTGGCCGGTACGCGACAATGAGTGATTCTTGATATTTGCCGAGGGTCGGTATTCCTCCAAATCAAGTAGGCCTATTAACAATATTAAATAAGTTTTACTTTGTTAAATTCTTAAATTAATTGGTTTTTGTCATTAAATAACATGGTACTTTAAAATACTTATATTTCTACCTGAAAAACTGCTTAAATAGCACCAATTTACACGTACAGAGGTACAAATTTTCTCCGGGGAGGACCCCTACCTTAAGTAAGGGGGAATGGTGGGTAGTCAAATGTTGCTTTCCTTAACCATTACTAATTATGTACTCTTTTTGAAAGTTGGTATGTTTGTGTCTGCTTCAAAACTCGTGAAATTTGATTTTACATCAAGAATTGATTATTTGATTCTTGTACAGTCAATATCTCGCATCAAAGATTTATTTTACTGTGGAATGTGTCAAAAATTAAGCAATTCTTTTGTAATTTTGCGTATAATTTACAGGTTTCACGATTTCAAACAGAGGTAGGAAATTTTGTAAAAAATGTGTGGTTTTCTTGTTGCTAAAATCATGTGCATACGAGATATGAAAACTGCTTGTATTTATTTCCTGTTAACTACAGTAGATCATCCAAACTGCAACACATATGGATTCATTGAAAACACTAGTGTGTTGAATTGCTGTGTTTCATAGCTTGTTTGTGTCCCTTACTTAATTTTTTGTTTGGAAACAGGTGATGGTGCTGGTGTAGGGAAAGGCCGTACAATTGCAGGCATCATTTTTGAGAACTATTTGAAGGGTCACAAACGTGCTATCTGGGTGTCTGTATCAAATGATCTGAAGTATGATTCAGAGAGGGATCTACATGATATAGGTGCCACTAAGATAGAAGTTCACCCTTTGAACAAGGTATGATTGTTTTTTTAATGTAGCAGTACATGCTGTAGTGCTTAGTTTGAATAGGCATGTACAAATTGATTTTTTCATATACCGTATTGGCCCGAATATAAGACGGCCTCAAAAATATGATGACCCCTCCTTTTACAAATAGCAAAATAAAAAAATAAACTGGACACAAATATAAGACTACCCTTGCCTCCTTTTGCAGTAAAATCTGTGTCTTCAGTACTATTGTACAATTTTATTGAATGTTGACAAAAATATATACATATATACATATATATATATATATGTATATATATATATATATATATATATATATATATATATATATATATATATATATATATATATATATATGTGTGTGTGTGTATGTATATAAAAATAGAAAAATAAAGATCGTCCTCGCTTTCATCAAATGCATTCAAAATGCAACATTTCTTGAACCCCATTATTTTGGAATATTTAGAAATCGGTTTTTCAAGTTCATCATGTCTTTTGCAGGGCCTAGAAATACTAGAAGCGTTCTCTCGCAGTGTTTTTGTAATTTTGGAAGGTCTTTCCGCAAACGGCAAAAGTTTGCTTCGATCACGTAGTACCATCTTGTGGCAGCACAATTATTTGTTGTTACAACGTAATTTGCTACCGTAACTTTAAAACTCGCATCGTAACTCCATATCTCTCTTTTATTTGTTTGTTGTGTTACTGTACCACACTTTTCAACTTAATCACGGCCCATTTTAACGCAGTTATTTAAAACAGTTTGTTTACCAAAATACTAAACAAAGATGAAATCACCAAAGATGAAACTAGCGACGAACATTTGCATAGGCTAATAAGTGGTCGCGACAGTACTGCGATGTGCGTGGAGCTCACCAGAACTAGTGACGAGATCAATACAAACAGCGCTGTAATGCACGTGGCACATAGAACTAACGACAAGATGGTCCTTTTAGCGCTTGCAGATGTTACTTCTATGTAGTTGCGTATCCATGACGTTAACAGAACAATAGAAAAATGTTTACGCTCTACTACGGCAATGAAACGTGAAAAATTTTTATCGGCTATCTTATTTGTTTTACGTAAAAGTGGTACGTAAAACACTGTGATTTTTTAATACCATGAAATATCAATTGTTTTACTGTACATATTTTTCTATATATACACACGTCAAAAATGTAACCTCTAAATAGTAGGCTACGATTATAAGACGACCCCCGTGTTTATAATTCTTTATTTTGGAAAAAGCATCGTCTTATATTCAGGCCAGTACGGTAGTAACCATGCTTGAAAAAAAAATTGCATACATGCGCAGACTACACGCAGTACATATTTTCATCATGGTCTCGTGTTTAATCAATTGCTAACTGCTTTGTGACTTCGTTCAAAAGCTGAAATTAACCTTTCACATTTTAACAGCTTATACGTGATCTCACCATTGTGTTTTATGGTACATTAAAGATTTGTTTTGCAGCAGGTGGTTAATAATTATTACCGTATTTACGCGTGTATAACACCCCCATTTTTTACTAAAAACCAGTGTCAATAAATGAGGAGGCTGTTATACACGAGACAATTTGAATAAAATATTTTTGTATCTAAAAGACGTTATAGCGTACTACAATAACTGTAGATAATGAACACTGTTATGAATAACGCGTTGAACGATCCCTTTAAAAAATATTTTTTAAAAAACAAAGTTCAGTACATAACCTGAAACATAACCGGTACTCATGTCGTAAATAAATATGGCGGCTGCCATGTTCTCCTTGTTTATTTAGGCAATATTTATTTATTCAGATCCTCCATTGGAATTGGATAGTGAGCACTCACAGAACAGAAGGAACAGAAAAATTGGAAAACAAGGAGTTATATACTGCCTACATAATTACATTTGTGTTGATAAAATCACAACTCCTTCTGGCCACGCATTTCCATTGTGTACTGACGGTAAACTTTCGTGAAACAGTTCTTTAACAGTTTTCTTCTGCATATCACACGTCTTGTAATTCAAATGCTGCGGTGTAACTATTCCGTGCTTT
>PNEQ01001442.1:203517-228091 GCA_003012365.1 Medauroidea extradentata | reverse complement strand
ATTTGTCCTAAAAGGTGTTTGTCCTAAAGTCGTTTGTCCTAAAGTTGTTTGTCCTAATTTCGTTTGTCCTAAAATTACATTTCATTTTTTAAATTCATTTGTCCTAAAATCGTTTGTCCTAATTTCGTTTATCCTAAAATTGTTTGTCCTAAACTACATTTGTCCTAAAATCGTTTGTCCTAAAGTCATTTGTCCTAAATTCGTTTGTCCTAAAGTCATTTATCCTAATTTCGTTTGTCCTAATGTTGTTTGTCCTAAAATCGTTTATCCTAAACAGCATTTGTCCTAAAATCGTTTGTCCTAAAATCATTTGTCCTAAAATTAGGATAAACGATTTTAGGACAAACGACGTGTACCCCTTTATTTTTAAATTGCACGTGTCACTTTTAATCTAAAAAGAAAACTTTTTGTTACTGTTCAAATATTTGGCTGTTCTGTAGACACACTCACTGACTGACAATTCTTGTAGGTCTATTGCCTGATTTTATGCTTTACGTGCATCTGTCTGCACATAGTTCTACTAGTGCCGCTAGATCGCACTAGGTAAACATTCGTACTGCAAGGTATTTCTCTTCGCTCCACCCCTTGTTAAACATTTTCCCAGTAGTAGTAACACTTCACATCGTAGTATCTTCATTTCCAAATTATTATGTGAGAGGAATTTTATAGGCAATACGGGACTGTCGCGCTGGCAAATAATTTCATATGCCCTCTATCATAACACGAAACCTTTCACAGCAAAAGACGAAACAAGAGATATTCCGAAGCGATATGTGTCTTTAAAATGAATGCATGGCACCACACAGCTGCGTGCACGTAAACACAAGTGTTTGAGAATTTGGCTTTTTATAACCTGGTGCTATAGTCATTTTAGTTTTCAGTGGTTACACCTAAATTATTGCTTTTTCATGGGCAGGGATCACAACTACGATGTAATCTTTCAGCACTTGTTCTAAATACGAATTCATGATATATATTAGGCTAATAGTGACTGGAAAATGATACAAGAATTTTCTCATTAAGCAAAATCATGACTACATAGATGTTTTAGTTTCAAAATCAGGCAGGGATAAAATTATTTCGTGGTGAAGTAGTGCTATTTACAACACCACATTTCTAATTTAAAACCCCCAATCAAAACCTGCTTTCTTTGAAAATACATTTTATTTACTAAACAACTTTAAAATATTTAACTTTAAACTGTATTTAATTCGTATGTAACAAATTTGTTTTATTCCATTTACGTGTACAGTGTTAGCTTTTTTGAACACTCGCAAGTCGGAAGCCGCTGTGCTCTTCCAGTAGAGTACCATTTATAAACTAGGTCATATTCTGGCCGATCAGTGTATCAAATCGCAGTCGTAATAATTATAGCAGCCAAAAAAATTAAAAAATAGTAATTAGGGATAATACTTCAAATTTCACACCACAAATTTATAGCAAATTAAAAAAAATACAGGGGGACAAGTGCCCCCCTTGCTGACGCCCATGTCTAAGCTCATACTGCTTTATTGCCGTGCAGTCTTCCTGTTGGTAAAGGTCCTCTTGGAGTTTTCAGCAACGGCCATATTAATTACGGGGTAATATAAGTATAAACGGGTGATGTACGTATCTATGCCCTTTCAAAGATGTGCACTGGTATGTTAATTCCATAAACTATAGCAAAAACGTCGTTTTTACTATTTTCACTGGCGAGAAAATTAGCAAGCTTGAAATGAGTCCGCAGGACTCATTTAGTATACTACATAGTAAAACAAGTTGTACATTATAAACATTTTCACCAACTTGGCATCGTTGCAAAGATAATTGGAACCCTTGTGGCAGGAACACAAATTCGGTAATAGCTGTTAACTCTCAAGAAAAATTTTAATCTGGTGTATTCCAGCGACCAATGACTATGAGTCATTACTTTCAAGAACTGACTTGTCATAAAATAGGCCTGTATAGACCTATCTGGTACGATAGGGCAAAAGAGTGAGTGAAGAGATTTGGGCGGTTCTTAACATTGAGGTCTAGAGACCAGATGTGGGGTGAAAAGATGTGGATACTGAGTGAAGCTTGGAATGAAGTGTAAGGGAAGTGAGAGTACCTAAATAAACCCGCCTACCAACGACATCATCCAGTAGCGATTCCCCCATGTGGAAATCCGAGTGACCCCGACGGGAATTGGACCCGGATCGCCTTGGTGAGAGGCAAGTGCTCTAAGCGCTCGGACGCTGCGGTCCCCGGGACGACAGGTAAATTACCGGAAACTCGACACCTAAAATTCAGAGATTGAATCTTTGTATCAATTTTAATACAAAACGCCTGTACATGTAGGCTAATTACAACAAAAAAAATACTTGATACCAAATATAATGTATTAGAAAATTATGTATGCAACAACTAAAGAACGTGGTTATACAAATATAAAAATGTGTATATGACCCGTGCGCGTGGCAATAATCACTGTTATATAGGCCTATGTTGGTGCGCTTCAAATCAAATAATAATGCTTTTCCGGACGTACGTGAGTAGACTTTTGAATAAAAATTGCCTAAAGTAAATAATCTTCAAAATTTGGGCGTCGATTTTTTAACCATTCTGCATTGTAAGGAGTCTTTAAATAAATGGTAATTAGATCAAGCAAAGAAATTTCACCAACAAAAAAAACTGTTGTCGCAATATTGTTTCCTCTTAGGGACAATGAATTAATATGCAATGATAGACCTATCTGTATACTACAACAGATTTAATTTGTGAAAACATGTTACCTTGAGTATTTTTCAAGTCCCAGACGTGACTGACTGAGCTTTCCAGAAGGTATGTTCAGCGGAATTATAACGCCATGGAAACAAAGAGATAAGAAACTTAAGGGGCCCCACCTACAACCAGAAAATCGTGCTGCAGTTTATGTATTCCTAACTCATTTTCCTCGTTGGTATTTTTACTCCAGATATTGATGAAAAATTTGCATAACATACTTTCGTGAATTTCCAAAAATTAAAATGTTATTTGACATTAATGTCAAAATTTTTATACAGAGACAGTGTAAACATAAAAATAAACAATTCGGGAACTATACCTCTGATGTATTTTTTTAAACTTACTTCAAAATGTGTAATGTTACACTTATGTCGGTGTTAATAAACGTCTACATTTAAGTATTTTTAAAAAGTACTTGTATAATACTTAAAGTTCATATTTACATTAGCGTAAAATTACACATACTGTATTCTGTACGTGTAAACTTACCCTAATTCATTTTTCTAGTTGGCAGTTTTACTCAAGATGTCGATGTAAATTTACATACAGATACTCATAGTTAATGTACACTAAATAAAATACTATTTTACATTGATTGCAGTGTTTTTCTACATAGACGTAAAAATACACAATTAGAGAATTTTACTCCTGATGTAGGTGTTTTTTACACATACTTCAAAATGCGAAATTTTACACATACGTCTGAGTTAATAAACCTCTACATTTGTGCAAAATTACACATACTGTATGTTTAAACTTACCCTAATTCATTTTTCTCATTGTTAGTTTTACTCAAGATGTCGATGTAAATTTACACAACATACTCATCGCTAATTTACACTCAATAAAACGTTATTTTACATTGGTGGCAATGTTTTTATACAGCAACAGTGTAGACGTAAAACTAAACAATTTGGGAATTTTCATTCTGATATTGGTGTTTTTATACACATACATCAAAATGTGAAATTTTACACGTACATCGGCGTTAATAACCTCTACATCTGTGTAAAATTACACATACTGTATGGTTAAACTTGCCCTAACTCATTTTATTCATTGGTAGTTTTAGTCAAGATGTCGATGTAAATTTACATATACATACTCATCGTTAATTTACACTACATAAAATATTATTTTACATCGGTGGTAATGTTTTTATTCAGTGACAGTGTAGACGTAAAAATACACAATTCGGGAATTTTACTCCGGATGTTGGTGTTGTTTACACATTCTTCAAAACGTGAAATTTTACACATACGTCGATGTTAATAAACTTCTACATTCGTATAAAATTACACATACTCTATGGTTAAACTTACCCTAACACTTTTTCCTCATTGGTAGTTTTACTCAAGATATCGATGTAAATTTACATATACATGCACATCGTTAATTTACACTACTTAAAATGTTATTTAACATTGGTGGTAATGTTTTTATGCAGTGACAGTGTAGACGTAAAAATACACAATTCGGGAATTTTACTCCAGATGTTGGTGTTTGTTACACATTCTTCAAAATGTGACATTTTACAAATACGTCAATGTTAATAAACGTCTACATTTATATAAAATAACACATACTGTATGGTTAAACGTACCCTAACTCATTTTCCTCATTAGTACTTTTACTCAAGATGTCTATGTAAATTTACATATACATACTAATCGTTAATTTAGACTATACAAAACGTTATTTTTAATTGATGGCAATGTTTTTATACAGCGTCAGTGTTGACGTTAAAATACACAATTGAGGAATTTTACTCCTGATGTTGGTGTTTATTACACATATTTCCAAATGTGAAAAATTACACGTATATCAATGTTAATAAACCTCTACATTCGTATAAAATTACACATACTGTATGGTTAAACTTACCTTAACACTTTTTCCTCATTGGGAGTTTTACTCAAGATGTCGATGTAAATTTACATATACATACTCATCGTTAATTTACACTACATAAAATATTATTTTACATTGGTGGCAATGTTTTTATACAGCGACAACGTGGACCTAAAAATACACACTTCGGGAATTTTACTCCTGATATTGGTGTTTTTTTACACATTGTTCAAAATGTGAAATTTTACACCGATTTCGGTGTTAATATATAACTACATTTGTGTATTTTTACCAAATACTTGTAGGTCACTTTATGTTTATAAATACATTGGTGTAAAATTACACATACTGTAGCGTTTCCGACATATTACACCTACAAAGTGTAAAAATACCTGACCTATGTTTGTGTAAATTTACCTTTTTTTTTACAGTGCAGGTAAGGTTTTCAAGAGGATGTGCATGTCTCACATAAACGCAACAGCCAGCGACGTTTGCGCTTGTCCCTCGAAGGTAGTAGAAAATTCTACAGAAAGAAGTATAGTAATGCTGGGCCTGATAGAGAATATTGTCCAAACGCAGCTCAACCGGACTTAGAAGAAGCAGAACTGGAAGAAAAGAAGAAAGAAGTCGTCGATAAATTGGCGGCTGAAGCGGCTCCTTCAGATCTGGTGAATGAAATGCAACTTAAAACTATTGGCCAGCACGACAGTGCATTGTGGAAGGAATGCAGAATTAATCGTTTAGCGGCATCTTATTTTGGACACGTTGTGCGTCGGAGGTCAACTACATCTTGCCGCAATCTAGTTAAAAGTGTTCTTTACAACAAAGAGATGGATTTGCCCTCAATTCAGTATTGAAGACAATACGAATGAGCAGATATTTCAATGTATGAAAAAAAAGATGAAAGTAGAGGTGAAAAAATGTGGACTGTTTGTTTACGCTAAGCACCATGGGCGTACCCAGGGGGTGGTTTTGGGGGTTCAAACCCCCTCCGAAATGTCAGTTTCCTTACCGAGTTAAAAAAATGTTACATTATAAAAGGAACAATGTACTACAAAAACAACCACACTGTTAATAAAATACTTTAATAATGCATTATAAAAACGTCAAACACAGATGACATTGAAACATTTATGCAAGATGAGAGTTCAAAACCCCTTCCGAAAACTATTCCTAGGTACGCCCATGCTAAGCACCCATGCCTTGGTGCAACTCCCGACGGTCTTGTGATGCACGACGGCATTATTGAAGTCAAATGCTTGAAATCCCTGGAAAACAAACCATTGGCAGAGGCTCTGACCGAAAAACGCAAAAATATCTGCGTGTTGAACAAGTTGGCGACAAGATGCAGCTACGTAGAAACCACCCATATTTCTTTCAAGTGCAAGGACAGTTGAATATTTGTGATCATGACTACTGTGATTTTGTTGTATATGCTGGAGGAGACATTTCAGTTGAACGTATACAACGTGACCAAATGTTATGGAATGAGTCCATGCTTCCCAAGTTGAAGACATTTTACGAAGATTGCATTCTTCCTAAAATCGCTGGTCCTCGTATTCCACGAGACATGAAGGTTAAAAATCCGGAGTATTTAACTGAAGCACAAAACGTGTCACAGGAAAATAAACGTAAGAAACAATACGTCGGTCAACAATGACTTAAAGAGGCACCTCAATTTCCTAGCTGGCTCAGCATTTAGATAATAAAGTTCATCAATTCGAGTAGACTAGTGCTCATGTTTGAAATACTCGTAAATGTCAGTACTATGTTGTACAATAGGCCTGTTCGTTTTACCAGCGCATCCCACTTTATTTTTTATTCGCTCTTTCTTTCAATTCCTAAAAAAGTACCCCTTTTATTTTTACAAGGTGTTTTCAATACAAACTATCGGGTCGCAAAAAGTGTTTTAAATTTCAAAACGTGTCAAACAAGAAGAAGTTATACAGGACTTGACTAAGTTACAGTAACTTAAAATAATTTGCATGCAGCATTATGACAGTCGTCTGTATAGACTTATGGTCGTTAATGTTATTGTGTTTTACATATAGTCATATTCATTTATTGCTTTGTCGTAATTATTTTTGAAGAACAAAATTTGTTCATTGCGATATCCTAATTATTTTAGAATGACAGAACTTTTTTGGTATCATGTCTTAATTTTTGTATGAGGCAAAATTTATTGGGCTTTTATGAACGTATGGTTTTTGAAGAACAGAATAATTTGATTCTTTCCATTAATAGTTTTTACGAAAATTTTTTTAAAATATATATAGTGGCATTGAAAAGTATTCGGTTTATGTGTTCTATTTATCAGTACTTTTTAAAACACAGAATTCATTAGAGGTGTTCCTTTAAACAAAAATTTTTCAAGGACAAACCATTGTGGTCTTTTTTGTATTAATAAATAGCATATAGTATATGTGTTATGCCAATAAATAGATATCCTTTCAGTGTGCTTACATAATTACTGACTTTTGTGATGTAAGTCAAGAGGTCTAATTTAGGAAACCAGAGGTCCAATTTGGGTGCCATTGATTTAAAATGGACCATTTTCACATGTGTACAAAGGTTTTAATACTTTTGCTCTAGCCGAAAATAATCAATTTTTTTTTTCATCAAAACACATGTGAAAAGATTTGTTATATGATAATAACGGTGTATCTTAGTGACTGTGTTACTATGCCATCGCCAAATCCCATTTGAGTAGAAAAATGGTCCAAATTTGTGGGACTCTACCCTACCTAAATATGGAATTAGGAAAAAATTAAAACACAAATCTCAACGTAACAGAATGACTAATTCAGTCAGAAACAATCTAGGGAAGTCTAATTTATTGTTGTTGTCGCACCTGTACCGGAATGTACGAGAAAATAAACAAAGCCACATTATATTTGAGTATTGGCGTAGTTTAGTTCATTAAGTTGGGGAGGGGGGCAAAGTTATATTTTGGGGCTTAGTAATACATTCAGCTACTCTTAGAGCGGGGCGGGGAGGTGAGGGTGGCCTTCCCCCGGAAAAATGTGGATTTGAAAGGTGTAAAACAATATTTTTAAGCAATTTTCGTAAATAAACATTGGCTATATACTACAGTTATAAATGCAACAGTTTTCTTGAGATAAAAATTTTTTGAGTGAATAATTTACTTATGAAATTTGCCTTCGATCGTGTAGCAAGGGGGGATTTAAAAATGATGTAACAAATATTCAAACTATTAATTTACAATCATATTTATCTTAGAAGTAAGTTACTAGCAGTAGAAAATAATAAGTATATATGTACTATTTCTGTTGCTACTTCTACTACTACACGCATGAATTAAAAATAATTAATAAATGAACTGCACACTTGGAAACATTACAAATTTGTTCATAGATTATATAGTTCGCATTTTTGTCGACGTCAAATTTCTTTTGTCCGACTACTTTAACAGACCACGTGTAAAATCTCGACAACACGTCACTGTTAGTAATTGCCATCTATACTTTTACATGCACCATTTGCGTGATCTCATAATGGTTACTATGTGCGCAAAATATTTTTCGTTACATGTAATCGTTCCACTTGCGAGTTCCCAGTTCGTTTTCCTATTCATCGGTACCATTGCTGTCTCTATCACATGAAATACAATCCGATTGTTATTGAATTATATGGATTATTTTGATTTAATTAGTTAAGCTGGATATTGTTTGTATAACAATGGTACAACATGTGCATTTTCTAATAACTAACGGTTGTTGTACTAACATTTTCTCAACATTCTACCAAGGAATTAAATATTACAATAAACCATATCCTATTTCAACAATTTTAGTTGTTCGAATTCTACCTTGTGTTCAAAAGAAAACGCGAGTTTTTTAGGTGTATATTAATTAATCTTACAATGATGCTTAAACTAGGTATTTGTCTCTTTCTACAGCATAATTTGACATGTCCTCTAAATTAAATTTTAGTTTACAATATGTATAAAGCACTACTAAAACCTGACTGATTATTATAGTTTGTAAATTTGGTAAATCAGTTAATACTAAATTGGCCACACAATTTTAAAATTTTAAGTTTAGATTAACACTTCACACCACATGCAGTTTTTTTATATGCCGTCACTAAACGTTAATAATAAAGTGCGCGCAGGAGTACCATTAATTGGAGTATATAGAAACGCGAAGCAGATCTTATTGTAATTCAAATTAAGTAATTGCCAACTACAATTCAGAATGGAAAGGAATTAACTACTGCAGTCAATTTGCTGTCGTACAATGTACACATGGCACTGTTAACGCCTCCCCCTCATATCGTCCCTTGCTAAAGCGACACAATCTGGAAGTATAGCGCGTGCTGTGACTCAGGTGCTGACAAAAGGGAAGAGGGTCACTTGTGGTTACGACAGGTTCGAGAGCTCAAGGCCACCTCTCCGCCCCTACCCCCAAGCCTACAGGTCATTACTGTGCGCTCTGTCTCTTTCTAATCGGCATACAGATCTGACAACAGCGCTCAGCGTGACATCTGCCTCTGAACTTGTACAGCTCGGCACGGCCCGTGGGCAACCCCCTTGTGGGAGTGAGATAGCAGTGTGAAGAGAGACGGTGCATATAATATCTGTTGTTCGCGCCAGTCTCCCGTGTGCAAATAGCGCTGCGGACTGGCTGCGGAGCAGGCTTATTGTTATGATAAAAGGAAAAGACCATACAAGAAATAAAAATGTCTACATACAGAAACTTACTTTCAATAATAACTGAAATGATACTTTCAAACATTTAAAATTCCAAAAAAAATTATATTTATTTTATTTCTAAAATTTCTAGAGATAATTAGATCATACATACAAATTTTTAGAGTAAAACTTTCCACTTAGACAAAGTTTTGAAAAAAATTTTGAGCATATATAAAAATTGCATTAAAAATGGCCTAAGAGTCGCATACAGTGTTTCAAGTCCTGCAAATTATGAAGAGAATGAAATTTGTATGAGTGAGTGAGAGATTTTGGTCAGCGCTTAATATCGAGGTCTTCAGCGCTGGTAAGGGTTGACATGAGGTGAGTATAGAGCAGCACCGGAATGAAAGGGCGGGGGAAACTGGAGATCCCCGAGAAAACCCGCCGACCAATGGCATCGTCCGGCACGATTTCCACTTGCGAAAATCCGGAGACCAACCCCGCCGCGCCGGAAATCGAGCTCGGATCGACTTGGTGAGAGGCGAATGTTCTGACCATTCGGCCAACGCGGCCCCGAATCTTTTATGACCTTTACTAAATATACTCTACATAAAATTAAATTAACAATGTAATTTTGAAATTTTCAGTTATTTCGTTAGGCCCAAATGAAACCAGTATAAATTATATTACTTAAAATGAAAACTATGAAAAAATACTATACCAAAATAAGGGCCTTAGATACGGATATCTTAAAATACTATTAGTTACAAGTTTTTAACTTTTATACAAGTATTTAATGAAAATATGTAAACATTAAAAAAGTATATATTTTGCAAGTTGCCAAACAAAATTTTTGGGTAGTGCAAAACCACTTATAAAATTTAATTTAAAAATGAGAACGATTCAACACATTAAATGAGTCCTTACAAACTTAACAAATAAAAGTTTTATTTGCCTTTAAATTCTTCGGGTGACTGCTATGTAAACCAAATAGATTGTTGAAATTACCGAAATGTAAACAAGATAGATTTTAACAACGAGACCAAATTCATGAAATGACAATAAAAAATTTAACTCAAATGTAATGAAAGCATTGGGTTTGTAGTTTGATATTTTCACTTATTCAAACACAAAATACGTAAGTTTTGTTGCAGTTATTTTGTTTAAAGTTTGCGAATTTAAACTACCTGTTTTATTTTGTAAGCGGTTCCCCGACGAATTTAAGAGTAAACAATTATTAAGAAATATATATTCTTTTACTTCGTAAATTACCGTATTAAATGTTTTTGGATATTTAATTTTTTAAATTGAACTTTAATTGTAATTTCTAAACTGAATTATGCTAAAAATAGTAAAAATCATATTTCTGTAACTAAAACACTGCTATGAACCCTGTCTAAAACAACTACAAATATTTGTCAACTAAGAAAGCCCGTGTAACACACTTAGGCACGCTGCATAATAATGTAGTGCACAAGTAATTGACAATTTCTCTGTGGTGAATTGAGACAACAAAAAAAGTATAGGTATAATGAATATTCCGTTTTATGTCTATAGAATTCTCACACCAATTCGTAAAATAGCTGGTAACTGTTAAACAGCTGGACAGTTATCCATCAAATACATCTAAGAATCACCTCGATGAGAGTAGCTTAAAAAAAAAAAAAAGCATTGAAATCGGTCCACCCGTTTGGCAGCTATACGAAGCCACATACGGTCACATAGACAGATACATGTATAATTAACAGCACCTTTCCTTTTTTGGTCGGGGGTTAAAAACAAATCATACCTCAACATTGTTGAAACAAAGTTATGTAAACATTAGAGAAAATATTAAACCTAGAAGGTTTTCCTTCACATTCATGTAACAAGACATAAACAAATTAACACTTATAAAAATGTTTTCATTTATATACTTAAACGAATTACAACAGCAAATAATGTAAAAGTATTATGTGAATGTAGAAAATATGTTTGAAAATTGGTCCTGAATAGAAACAATGAAAATAGTATTTTAAATTTTCAACGCTAGCTGAAGCAGTCTGCGAACATAATTGAAGACAATAATTTTACAAAAAAACATTTACACGATGCAGAGAAAATAAACCAATTGACTTTTTGTGTGCACGTAAAAAGACGATAGCTATATTTGCTACAAAATTTCAAACATGTTTTCCGTACTATTCCAGAAACTGTTATAAATTAATAAATATGCACACTTGAGACTGCTGTAGCAGTCGCTTAGTCAAATAGTAAAAATGGGTACTCCAAAATTACTAGCGCTTCATAAGCGGAGGATAATAAAATCATTGTTGAAATGAAACATTACGATACAAATTAAATAACTGTAGAAGAACTTGATTGGTGTTATTGTCAAAAATTAACAATGAAGAATATTTACAAATTGAAGTAAGAAATTTTAATTAATAATATAATAAAAAAGTGATCATTATTATTGGCCTTAGAAACAAATCCCCGAAAATATACCATATTATAAGGTCAAATCTAAAAAGAAAAAGAAAAAGAAAATAACCCTCCTGTAACATTATGGCTAAAAAGAAAAACTATTTACCAATAACTGATATAAATGAAGATAACTTATAATTAGTCCTATTATATCTGGTTGAAATGTTAAAAATTAAATAAAGTGGGTTAAGGAAGTAAAATTAAAAGCAAATTAAAGATAGAAAATCCATTTTAAATACAGCCATCACTGCCTATTTAAAAATCAAATACAGTCTGTAAAACAAATTTTAAAAGTTTATTCATTTTTAATTTCAATAATGAAGAATTATATAAGAAAGATGAATGTAATTTTTTAAAATATGATATTTTCTGTTGACGATGAACCCAAAGAATATATATTTTCCAAGATATCGAAACATTTATACGTCGGTTATTAACATTTTGCATAAATTATGATTATAACATAAGGCAATTGAAATATTTCTAATTCTGTAAAAAACCAACTATTACTAATAATTCTGTATAATCTCGAAGGTATCATAAAGATAAAGGCACATATTTTTAAGAAACTCGTTACTGTAGGAATAATATAAATCAAACACGATTGATTTACTACATAGTATAAAATATAGACGGAGTGTAATAATTTTACAGATATGCACTAACAACCTTCAACAAGAATGAAGGAATTTTAAACTGGATATTCTAGCTGATTCACATTTGACAATACATAACTATGTACCATTTAGACGATCATCTTATATTGATTTGCCAGAAAATATGTATTAATACATGGAAAACCGTGTAATCATGTAAAAAATAATGACCAAACATATATTTTCTTTGGGCAATAAAATCGGCACATTTTGCAGTAGAAAAGGTCCAGAACGAATACCATCATATAAGAAAAAACTCTTAAAGCTAGGCCTACGTAGTTAAAATGAATAACGCACTAAAATCGAACAAGAAATTACCGATTCTATAAATGTTCATCCTTAGGAAGATAAAAAAAGTTTAGGAAATTAATAACAAAATTTTAAAAATATCCTCATAACTATTTAACTGAAGACGATCACAAATTATTTAATTCTGAAATAAAGATAGTGGCGGTGAGGTGACAGATTTTTATGGCTTTTTAACATGAGACTGTAAAAAAGTAATTATATTGCAAATATCTCATATGAACAAACATAAACCCTAAATAAAGAATAAAATTATTCTAATTGTGCCACTTGGCACTACCTTTTTTATTTTTTTTTATCTAAGTTTGCTTTTCTAGTAGTTCAGTAAAGTATTTTATTTTGACACAGTCACGTTTCTCCTTTTAATTATACCAACTTTCTTATATCTCTTAATGTTGACAATCAATAGAATACTATGAGATATTTTTCTTTTAAAAATTTTTTGTTTTAATACTTTTTCATGTAATGGCTGCTTTGCCCACATTTTAAGGTAGGGCTTTATACAAGTTTGTGTTCTGTGTGTTTGTTTTGCGCTACACTAGGTGGCATCTGTGTACACATTTGAGAACTTTACAAGAACCACAGCCATGTTTGTTGGATATACCAACATTTTTGTGCTGTTTGTTTTATCAGCTCTTAATAAGATATTGTTATGCTGAAAATTCTAGTATTGTTGTTTTATTAATTTGTAAATGCATTACTTTCATTAGTACATTTATAAATTCTAAACATGTAAGTTTTAAAACTGCAAACGAGTTTGACTGTTGTCAATACTATCGATCTCAGTGCGCTTGCGATATGCTGAGTTGACTTTCTTCCTTTTCATCTCTACATAATGTAAGGACCTGACGTGTTTTTCTTTCCGTTCTTACTTTTCGCATGAAAATGCGAAAACTTTGTTGAATCCGCCTTTTGGTGAGTGTTTACTATGTTTTTGTCGTTCGGCGTTCTATTTGCGTTACACTTGTCTCTCTTCTCATGCTATTTTTATCGTTTGTACAGCGGTCCATGCTGCCGGGCTTTATTTAGTGGCCATGCTGATTACATGCTGATTAGTTGTATGCAGATGTGATAGCCTAGTTTTCTTCTCAGCTATACCTTCAGATATGTCCTTGGAGGACCTGAGTGACGCCCACGTCTGAATTTCAGGAAAGTTTTTTTTTTCTCGCCTTTGGCCTTCGCCACCATGCAGCATGTTTCGGCCGTGCTGACATCTATTTTTTGGACTTGAAAACATAGAAATTGTGATAAAAATGATCAAGAATAATAATTTTATATATTGTTTGGACTTAGCCTTGAAATTGTGTTAAAATAATCTTCAAAGATTTTAACTTAATTTTTTTTAAATATAAATGTTCTGAATTTTTTTTATTACAATATGTAACAGCAAGGTGTATTTTAACCTACCTAAAGTATTCGGGGTGCCCCAGTCTGTTAGTTTTCTTTGTGCTATCAAAGTAAATTTTCTCAAGTAACTTAACTAAATATATAAAAAAAAAAAAAACTTTTTTTTAAGTGGTGTGATGTTATAAGGAATTTAATACTCATGTCTTATCACGTTAATATTGTTACTTGTTTTGGAGATTTTAAAAATATATACATAGGCCTACACATTTGTTGACAAGTTGAATTTGTGTTTTTTTAATAATGATCAGTATAAATACTTTTATTTAAACTTCAAGAATATAATTTGTATTTCTCCTTTCTTAATGTTAATTTGTGGTCCTGTGACTTAACATTTGAATAATTAATAGGAGAGAATTATGAGCCTCAGCCCTTTATTGCTCTCAACCATTGTCGGAAAATTTGCACACAAGTCGGAACCAGGTCCACGCGTGGGTTGGCTGCCTACCCAGTGTGTTACTGAGTCTTGCTTATTCTGAGACTTGGCCCAGAATGGTAGGCCTAAACTATTTCATCTTGGGTAGGCGGTGCGACCCAGCTCATAATGCGTAGAAAATATATTTAAAAGAAATAATAACAACACACTATAATCCACAACACAATGAAATATCTCAATATTTTTGGATTAAAGATTTATCAAAATAGATTTCATAACAAAAAATAACTATCAAAATAAACCCTATCCACGTAGTATGTGTCTCCTAATTCATAGTTTTAAAGAAAATTAAAATAATCACTTAGAATATTATCCTAAAAAAGAAACAGTAGTAAAGGCGTTCGAATAGTTTCTAAAAATTAGCAACATACATATATTGACGTTTCACAGTTGTTCAATTGTTGTTGTTTTGAAGCAGTTCAAGAGAAATGAAGTAGTTTTAAATAATCGTAATATATAAAATACTATCTGCGGCCGATATCAAAATTGTTTTTATAAAGTAGCATTTAGAAAATTGTAAATTTTCTAATGATGAAATTGCCTAAATACTTTTCAATAAAAATTATTCCACTAGTGAAAAACATTGAAATATAAACTACACGAAGCATTCAGATTTAATCATGTAACTTTGTATGGACATTATAATTAGGTCTATAATATGTATGTATGTATACATTTATGAATGTATGTATGTATGCATGTATGTATGTATGTATGTATGCAAGTATGTATGTAGGTATGTAGGTATCTGTATGTAGATATGTAGGTATGTAGGTATATAGGTATGTATGTGTGTATGTGTGCGTGTGTGTAGGTGTGTTGGTGTGTGTGAACGTATATGTGTATGTAGTTGAATGAATGTACGTAAGTGTGATCGAGTGACTAGATTCAGATTCTTGGACGTACTCCATTGCAATGGAAAATGTCCAAGAAACTGAATCTAGTCATGAACTCCCATTGCATAGATCTTTCAAATATCATATCAATGCCCGGTATGGACCCGGTATGCATATTTCTCTGAGGAAACTGGAAAAGAAAATGATTGATAATTTTGCAATGGAGTACGTCCAAGAAACTGAATCTAGTCATGAACTCCCATTGCACAGTTCTTTCAAAGATCGTGTGATCGAGTTTTAACTGGCTCATCAGATGTGTATGTGTGATTGAGTATTAACTTGATTAGCTAGATGGTGTGTAAGGTCGAGTTTGAACTTGATCAGCTAGTGTGTGCGCGAGATCGGGATTGAGTTTGATTAGCTGGTGTGCAAATATGTGTTTATGTGTGTGGGTGATTGTGTATGAACTTGCTGTATGTGTACATATATGTTTGTAATGTTTCCACAGTGATTGTCCTCTTTTTTCAGCAATGTGTTTTAAATAATGTTGCGGTGTGTACGTGCCATTTTTTATGTTGCAGTCTGACGTGATGGAGCGTGACGCCATTGCTTCCCACGTCGTGCCCGCAGTCCAAGGTACAAGAGCAGGGCTCCTACCAACCTTAACTCTCCCTGTACTCCAGCCAGCCACACCAGCTTCAACTCTCCGCCAGGCCAACGGAGTAAGTCCAGCACAGTTTATATGTCAGTACTGCAGCACCTGATTTACCACCAATGCAACATGTCCAGACACGAAATAATTTGTGCTCAAAATCTAAACCGCGTCCAGCAGCAGTGAGAGCGTTGCAGGAAGCAGATAACCCTCAAGGATAGTTCGTTCCGCCATTTACACTCTTGCAATGGTACAGTTGCCCAGCCTGCCAGCTTTCGCTGTAAATTCTGCAGCAGTAATTTTACTGAAAGCCATAACGCACGTCGACACGAAACCTCTGAATGTATTTTCAACCCCCAGCGGGCACAGCACACATGTCCTCAATGTCAGAAAGTGTTTACATGTGAAGACAACTTCCAAAGGCATGTAAAAAGTTGCAAGGAAACATGTGAGCCGCCTGAAAAGAGACAACATGTGACACCGCCATCTGTCACCATCTCGACAGACCCCCAGCCCTCAACATCGGCAGGTCGCCCTGTGATTGTGGCTGGTGCAGGCACACTAAACATGTATGGATTTGTTGAGGCCGAAACCACCTTTGGGAACAATTTAAAAAACATATGTTAGCGAAAACAAATCAGGCTCAACAAAAGATATTTGCAATTTTTTGTCATCAATAAAAGAAAATTTAGTAAGACAAGTTACCGAGGAAATTCGCGAACACAGGCCGATAAAATTCAATATTTGGCTCGAGTGTGACTAACCTAAATCAGGTCCACTCGACGAAGGTAGAGACAAGCTAGCCTTCAAGACACAAAATGCGGTGGTGCATGAAACTTCGGACATGGCATATATTGTGGCTGAAAGTATAGCTAAGATTTGCCATAAGGAAGAGATGTACACTCAGCGTGGATCAGGGTGGTTTTTGTCATCTGTGAACCACCTGCAGGTGCGTGTCAACACACTAGACCCCCTCCATGTCTCCTCGTACAGCAAACTGCCTCAGTTCATTAAGTGTAAAGTAGCCATCATCAACCCTAAAAACTACAAAGACAACATGTGTTTTAAGTATGCTGTCCTTGCAAAGTACATTAAAGGTGAAAATCCCCAGCGCATTGACCAGCGATACCGTAACCTTGATTTGAAATTTGGCTTCTCAGGGCTTGAGTTTCCAACCCCACTTCACTAAATTAAGATCTTTGAACGTAAGAACAATGATGTATCTGTTAATGTGTATTCCCTAAATGCAGAGGACAAGATAATTCCCATACGTGTAGCATTAGAAGAGAAACTTAATTATTTTGACCTGCTGCTCCTAACTACTGAAAAAAATGCTCACTACTGCTACATTAAAAACTTTTCCCGGCTTGTGCATTCCCAGCTGACTATTCATCACAACACTCTCCACATTTGCAAACGTTCTTTCACGTACTTTGATGGTCAGCAAAGAAAATCGGGACTGACAGGACAGCAATGCTTAGAAGAACACCAGAAACACTGTTACAAGCATGCACCCACACGAATTGAGATGCCACAGCCAGGACCTGACGGGAAACCACCCGTGTTAAAATTCAAAAATTTTCATCATGCGAGCAAGCTACTTATCGTCGTGTACACGGACTTTGAGGCCATTATGAAACCTGTAAGTACCTGCCAACCTGACCCTAGCACGTCGTACACCTATGCCTACCAAAAGCACGAGGCATACAGTTATTGTGTATATGTAAAGGTGGACAACGACGTGATTCCTGCAGCACTAACATCTATGCTGTCACAAGCGCCAATTATTTATAGCCGTCAGGATGCAGAAGAGAAATTTATGGCTGATATTGTGAATATTGGAAAACAAGTGAAAGGTATTTACGCTACCTCCAAACCAACATTACCTCTGTCACCTGCAGAGCAACATGCACATGTACGAGCGACACGGTGCTGCTACTGTTGTTCTACCTTCACTGTCGATAACTACAAAGTCAGGGACCACGACCAATTCAGTGGCAAGTATATCGGAGCTGCATGTACCAGCTGCAACCTGCTTCGTCGACGCCCGAAGAAACTCGTTGTCTTCTTTTAAAACCTGGGTTACAACGAAAACTTCATTTTAAGGCAGCTGGGATATAACAACAAAGATATATTTATTATTAGCATGCAAGCAAAAAAGTGATTACATTTCCAAAGCAGCTTGGGCGACCGTTTCTCCATCTAGTTTGTAGACAAATTCCGGTTCATGGCTCGTAGTCTTGCTTCACTGGCCGAGTACCTCCCTAAAACTAAATTCATCAACACTGAGAAATTTTTTGACCAAGACCAACTGTCACTTGTCACCCAGTAGGGGGTTTTTCCATACGACTACGTTGATGACATGTCCAAGCTGGATGAAACCTGCCTGCCTTCAAAAGCAACATTCTACAACAGGCTTACCGACTGTGAAATCAGCGAAGTAGACTACATGCATTCTCAGACAGTGTGGGAGAAATTTGGGTGCACAAAACTGGGGGACTACTCAAACCTGTACCTAAAGGCAGATCTATTCATATTGGCAGACGTGTTTGAAAACTTCAGAGACATGTGTTTAACCTCATATGGGCTGGATTGTGCACACTACGTCAGCGCCCCGGGTTTTTCCTTCGACACCATGTTGAAAATGACTAGCATTGAGTTGGAAATGATTACAGACTACGACATGTACATGTTCGTCGAGGAAGGAATCCGGGGCGTCGTAACACAGTGCGTCAGCGTCATGCAACTGCCAACAACATGTATGATCCCAGCTCGCATGACTCTAGCAAGCCGTCCACATACTTGCAATACTTTGACGCCAACAATCTTTATGGTTGGGCCATGTATCTGCCCCTACCAAAATATAAGTTTAAGTGGGTAGATACTAACATCGACGTCTTGTCCATCCCAAACGATGCTGCGAGAGGTTACATTTTGGAGGTGGATATCGAGTACCCCGCGAATCTGCATGAGCAACATTAAGACCTGCCATTTCTGCCCGTGAACCAACGTTCGCCCGGCTCGAAACAAGTGAAACTCATTACCACCCTGTACGACAAAATAAACTATGTTGTTCTTAAACACATATCATTCTGGTAGAGTCGAATGCGAGTAAATAGGAAACAAAGATAGCTGCTCACAGTAGCATCCCTGGTTGTCATATATAGAACTAAAGATAATCGATTAATCGAACTAGTGGTTATCGACCAAGTCGAATAATTGGTGGCAAATTTAAAAATTAAATATGGCGGGCTGCAGGACATGTAAACAAATGACTATTGAAATTTGGCGGGAAAATTATTCCAAGATGGTGGATGGATCCTAAATAATTCTTCGAAATTTTGGAAACTTTTGAAAGTGATATAATGCAAGATGGCGGTGCTGATTTAATCCAAGATGGCAGCGATGATGTTTTCCAAGATGGCGGCCGCGAATCCACAAATCCGCAGCCTCCAGCCTCTTGACCCAGAATGCCCCTTTTTAGACTACTTACCATCTATTCGAAAATAATTTTTCTTGAATGTTTTAAAGTCAGCCCACTTGTCCAAAGTCACCCTCGCTTACGGTATGTAAACGGATCTACACGAGTCGTTGAAAATAACGGCATACTCACGTTTCCATTGCCACGCATACGCAAAATACATTTCCATAATCATGCCGTACGTCTGCAAGGCGCGACGGAGCTGCTTGTTGCGTCGATTTTTATACCTCGTAGCTCGGCCGTCTGCGATTTTCTGCTCTTCTTTCTACCCTCCCTCACGACCTAAGTGGTATGAGCGCAAAACTTCAAATGAAGGTCTCAGTACTGTGCAGGCGTTCGGGAAAACACAGCTTAATTTTTTAATGCAATGGTTCAATTGTTTACCAGAATTTCATAGACTCACCCGTATCCTTCAGCATCACATTAAGATGTTACCACCTGGCAAAAATTGGGCATTTTGGCCCCTATCACTAGACGATTAAATTTATATGTTTACACGTCTAAAATAATGCTTGTTTACTATTTGTGCGACGAGAAATCTAAGTTGTTGTTAATACTTTATTTGTAATCCGTTAAAGGTCGGACATCTGCAAAGTATATTATTGCCATCCCAGACGACAACCTTAACATGGTCAGAGACAGAGCGACAAAATTTATAGCAGAAAAATATTATGCTTACTCATAACCAAGTATTGTAGTTAATGTTATTTGTCTATAGTACATTGTTGCGAGCCGCGGATATCTGGCTGAGCGGAGTGATATGATATAGGGATGTCCGAGCTAAGAGACGTCCGTGTGCTCTGTACAGGTCGTATTACCTTTGTGGTTGCCGCTATAATAGGAGAGCAGTGTAAGTTGATATACTAGCGGTAAGGGTAGAGAGATTCAGTGCGCATTGTGGTGCTCATGTTTCCGTTTTGCGACGCGTGCACATTTTTCACGGGTAACACCAGATGTCATGGCCTAGAGCATTGCTGTGCATACTCTATCCTGCAGGATTGTGCTTGCGCCAGATACTACCTCCTTCTAGGAGCTTCGAGATAAAGATTTGCCGAGAGAATCCGAGACTTTAGAGTAAGGTTGATTGCAGCAAGTAGTGCGACGGAGGAGTTTCTGGACTACAAGAGGTTCATCGGTGCTCGTGCTAGGATAGTAGGTCCACCATTTGTAAATGGTGAGAAAGACATTTCAAGAACAGAGAACTTGTGTATAGGACTGTTATTTAGATTTTATAACATTTTTGTAAATAGTCGTTATTTGTGGTTTTTAATGTTTATTTGATAGTAATTAATCATTAGTGACAGATAGAAATTATTTTGGTGGAGAAAATTCCAAATTAATTAGGTTAGCTTTATTTATTTCATTTCCTTGTGCCAAAGACCTCCATCCCTCAATTTACCTAGTCCCAACTTGTAACAATTCGATAAATTATTTATTTTAAATGTCCCAATGTACAACAGATTGTTCCTCCAGTCGAGCAGTATGCAAACATCTGTTTACATGATTCTTTAACTATAAAAATAATCGTTTTACTACACAATTTTATTAAGTCACGAAACGATTTTTGTATATAAGTGAACTTGTATAATACGATAAGGTAACACCTATACTAAATATGTTAAGATTAGTGTTGTTAGAACCACTTACAAATATTATAAAAATTCTCATACACATTTAGTTAATGAAACATTGAAGGCTACAAATATCAATATTTTATTTTTATACTACAAAACTGATTACATTTTTCTAACGAGATTTGCTATTACTTACAATACTTATTTCATATTCTATTACAAAATTTACTTCATATAACTAAAAATAACATTTAAAATGCTTCTCGCATATCATAGCTAATAACTAATACGTAAATACAAAACACTTGCCTTGAAAAGTCTTCATAAATGTTGGCAAAAAATATTGTTTTTAACAATGGTCTACTTTATTCATTCCTATAATTGACGAACATGCAGCTGCCACGAGACCGGTTGCTGATTAAGTACTTAGAACAGTGGCGTAGCACGACTGTGTTCCAAGGCAAAATATTTTAGATCCAACTGTACACTTTGAACACGTGGAATTTGTGTTGCTCAGACCGATGTGTATTGCTGGAGAATTTGTTCCTCGGCACTTACATGCTACTGGCTGTGCATGCTCCTACCAGTCTAATGGTTTAACAGGCAATTGAGAGTAGTGTAGTCATTGCTCGCTTGCCATAAACACTTCACGGTTCGTCACTGACTCAGAGCTCAACGACTGACAGCGGATGTTCAATATGCCTCTCAGCTTTACTCTACAGTGCAATATATTACTTTATAGCATGTAATAATTAAAAAACTATACACTACATAAGTTTTTATTGGAACACTTTACTTATGTTATGCACAAATAAACTCTGTTCTGCATCTAACTGATTTAATTATAAGTTTAGGTATACAGAGATTAATATATTATATGTAGTTCTGTATACCTAAACTTATAATTAAATCAGTTAGAGTTTTACACATAAATATTTCACACATTATTGTGTTACAATATTAAACATTGAACTATGTATTCACACGACTACTGCTAAAAAATTGTTTTAGTTAGTTGAAATCTAACAGCTGCACAATAGCTACCAATGTTTTGCATCAAATTTATATTGCAATATAAACATAGATAAATTATAGGATCAAAATCTACATCAAATTTTAAAGCAACTACTGTTCAAATATCAAGACCGAATTTTGACTGTAATTTATAGACATGTTATGCTTCGGTGTTTAACCTCACGAAATTTTTCAATTACAAAACACAATAAAACGACTTCGTGGTGTGAGGGCAGTGGCGCTGAAAGAGCGTTTGTGTAAAATGTTCAAGTGCTGGTCTCGAACCATCTCCTGCAGAGCGCTACCGTGATGACGGCAAGGCCTGTGAGAAGAGAGTTGACGACAACCTGGCTGCTGCCTGCTCGGCAACCCAGACCCTCATGGCTTACGAAGTAGCGAAGATTGCTAATCGATCTGCAGATGGTACGGTCTGAAACATATGCAAGTCAATCCTGAACTGCAACCTCACAACAAGCGAAACACATAAAATATAAAGGTTGAATTTTTGTCGGGCACACATATATTTTACCCATGAAACAAATTCCACCACACTGAGTACGCACATAGTGTACAGCAAGAATATTTAATACGGGGCAGGATCCAGCTCTAGTGTTTTTTAGGAAGAGGGGAGGGTTGGAATACTGTGTCAAAAACGGGTACTTCCATAAGCCCTCCCCCTGAAAATTTTGGATTTTAAAGTGTAGAAAGTTACTATTTAAGACGTTTCCTAACAAAAAAATTGAATATAACATTTTAAGAAATTGTTATATTTTAGGAATGAATTATACTTAAAAATGTTAAGAGGGTCGAACCACCTAGCCCCTCCTACTTATGTCCTTGATCTGACACAGTTGAACCATGGACCCTTCTCGTCCTCCAACGCCGCACGACACGCAGGGGCGTCATTTCAGGTTTTTCCAGGGGGGGGGGGGCAAGATTTTGTTTTCTGACGACTGTGACCTTAAGGCATCTTTTTTATTAATTAAACATGTATAAATTAGATACTTTAATAGTAAAACTTCAGTTTTATATCCTTAAGTTAGCATTATTTACATTTAAAAATACAAAAAATATATTTATACACAAAAATTCCAAATCCAGGGGGGGGGGCATTTGCCCCCCCCCTCCCTGTAGCCCCAAATGACGCCCCTGACGACACGGTCACCAAATAGCTTCCCACATGTCATGTCTGTATGCGCAACCCACCGAGATAACTCGTCGCACACATCTAACCAAGTGACCACATAAAATCCGTGCTTGAAATGTGTTCTCGCTAAATTCCAAAATACGTTGTGCAGTGGTAAACATATCTTGGAATTCAGTGCAGAAGTAAAAACTGTTTTATGTGAAACGTGTAAATTTGTGCCAACGACAACGTAAATTTAATGACATAAAATTGGTTTACCTCGTACAGTTACAATTTACAAGTAAATGTGTAGTTATTTAAGACTGTCTCAATATTACGCCAGTCAATATATTGACCTTAATGTCAAATCTTGTTATAATTTTTTTTTGTTTTGCACCCATTCCGACAAACCACTACTCATGCCACGATGATTCAACAAGCACATAAGAGGTCTGTGTATAATCAGTGATCTGAAATTATTTGTTCTCGTTACATTTCTTGTTATTTATATGTAAAGGTTCCTATGCTTACTGCCCTGTCAAAAAATCCTCAGTCTTGATTCAGCGGGCGCACGGCAACTCAGTGGCTTTCAACTCTTTGTGCTAATCACCCAGCTTAAACGGTGCGGTCCACACAAGTTTTCTACGTTATATTTATATTTTATATTTGTATTATATATTTTTTTCTTATTTTAGACATAAATTGTGGTCAAGTATTGCTCTAATGAAATTTTTATGCCTCTCATAGTTTTTGCGTAATAACTCGAAATCGTAAAAATTTGCATTTTATGGTTTTATATACGCCAATAAAACCAACTGACATACCAACCTGAAAAAAAATTACAGTGAGGAACGATGTTGTAGGCTAAGCCGTCTCCTATATAAAAACGAAATATAAAAAGAATTTTGTGTTTTTAAAAACTTTCTTAAATTATTAAAATATTTACTTAAAATTTCAAAATGTTTTCAACACAATAATTTTTTTTTTGTTTTTATACAGGAGACGACCTACCTTACAGCATCCACTGTAACGTTTTTGGTTTTGTATGTCAGTTGGTTTTAGTGGCGTACATAAAACCATAAAATGCAATATTTGATGTTTACAAGTCAGTACGCAAAATCTGCGAACGATAAAAAATTTTTTTATTGGAGCCAAACAGTTATTGTCTAAAATAAAAAAAAAAATACCTGGAACGATATCTAATGAAAATATGATGTTAAAAACTGAGGTAGGCCAAAAATAACAAAAAAGAAAACGAGTAAATTTTTTATTTTTTTAATACGGACATTTACACACACACACACACACACACACACACACATATATATATATATATATATATATATATATATATATATATATATATATATATA